>VKOC01001280.1:0-108197 GCA_009364415.1 Spea multiplicata | reverse complement strand
AAAAAAAAAAAAAAAAAAAAAAAAAAAAAAAAAAAAAAAATCGCATGGATTGACAAACAAAAAAAATCATAAAATATTCAGTTTCAACAAAAAAATGTTGGTACCCTAAAAGCTGTGAAATTTCTTAAAAATGTGCATGAGCCTTTATTGTCTAAATATACATTAGCAGAGTGTGATCCGGGAACCCCTAGGCATCCCTCTTCAGGATGTGGGTTGACGTCCGTGGGCTGGCCCGTTGATGTTAGTGGGCGGGGCTGACACCAAACACCTTTAATTTGCAATAGGTAGGAGGGGAAATGGGCGGCGAGTGGGCGTGACTGTAAATTTATAAATTAAAACTACATTTCTTAAACAAATTCAAGAGTATCACTAAAATTATAAACCCGCATTTTCAAGAAAAAATATTCCTTAGAGAAAATAATTGCACGTTTTCAGATACCAAAATTGAATTAATTTGCATTCATATAAAATATAACCAAATTATTCCTAAAAAAAAAAAAATAATTGCATGATTCAAATATCAAAACCGAATTAAGGAAGGACGACGAGAGATCTGCGTAGAGGACGAGAGTGCAATGAATGTTCAGTCCTAGTGGGACGGCAGCTTTAAGTGCGCTGTAAGGAAGAACAGGAAGGAGGCAATCGATTTAAGAAATGGAAGATGAATTACTGCCCGGATGCGGCGTCCTGGAGGGTCCTCGTGGCGGGGGTCTCAGGGGGGCCGAGGCTTCGCTTTCCGGAGTAAGAGCTCATACTGGAAATGATGGATCCGTAATGGCTGAAGCTGGTAACGGAGAAGCTCGTTTGCGGCCGCAGAGGGACTGGGGATAGATACCGGATTAGTGCGGATCGATAGAATTAGTGTTTCCCGAAGGTATGATGTCATTTCTACAAACTGTCTCGCTTCCGACCAGGGACTGAGAAACAACAAAGAGCAAACAGAGACGTTGGAGTTGCATTTATCACGAGGCTTAAATACATTGAATAAATTATTATTATATGCGCATACGACATACATGCATGCATACATACTGTAGGGGATCAGCTCACGCATGGGGCGGCAGTGAGAGTTTCACACAGGTTTCAAACGTAAAGCGTGTTTATTTAGATGTTGTAGTCACAGAGCACCTTGTAAACAAAACAAACTCTCAGCCTGTCCGGCTCTAACTAAACATCAGGATGCCTCTCTAGCAGCCTAAGGTCTGGCACAAAGCAAAGTAACAAGTTTTGCATGGGGTAAAGCTGCATACCTGGTGGGCTGCAGCGCTGGCTGTAGCTGCTCCTTCATTCAGTTTCTCCTCCCCCCTTCAAACCTAACAGCCCTCTCATTTAAGGCTTCCTCCCCAGTAATGAGCTTAGGAAGCCGCACCCGAGGGCTCTGGGGTTTGCTACCATGCCCGTCTGAGGAAACCAGGTGAGATATATATCCCATCAACCACTCTCCCATACACTTTACCACATAATGTATTAAGTAATATATTTATTATATGAGGGGTCTCTTTAAATTCTCATGTGGTCAGTTTTGTAAATAGGGGGGGATTCTGCAGAATCCTCCTAAATGTGTTTGCCGTTTTCCCCTGCCCCAGCTAAGTGCCCTGCGGGAGATGCATTCGGCTGAATGCACCAGCCTTAGCTGAACACTGCATGTTGTTTCAATGGGAGCATTTTCCTGCCATTGACATGACTGCAAATACTGATTCAGATATAATTTATTTGTTTTCATTTTGGAAGAATGCATATTAAAATACTTAATATACTATTATTAATATAATATTATATAATATTATTTAAATTCCCGTCTACTGTAAAAAAAAATATATTTTATTGATAGCACTGCTATACAAATAAGCAGAAAAAGGCAAATCTCTCTCTTTCTCTAATCACTTAGAGGGACATATAATAGAGAAAATAGCTTACTTACTTTGATATTAAACACATTTCAATTTACTGCTTTGTACAGGCATGTTAAGGGACAATCCAGTGTTCCACGCAACCCCACTAATAAAGAATGCATAATAACGCTTTCTGTAAGTACTTTAATACGAATTCTTTAACCAACATGTAAGAAAAAAAAAATAAAACAAGGTTCAGAAATAAAAAATTCTAGTAAACAACATATGTGTTAAAAACGATTCGGGGGCCTGGCAACATGAATGAGGGCTTGAATCCTTTAGCAAGTGTGTCACCAAGTATATAATTAGCTATGCATCTGTTAGGTGTCATGTGGAAAACACCACTCACTTTCAATTTAGGTTGTAACGATCCACAACAGTGTTTGATCTATTTCCTCTAAGCACAAAATATTAAACACGTGTATTTTCTCGATCCCATTTCAGCGCAGGAAAGTGCTTACCATACCACAGGTCTATGTAATAGACTCCTGTAGGCAATGCTGTGGAGGGTGTTCATATTCTTGGGCAATGGGGGGGGGAGACTTTTTGGTGCACATTTGCATACCCTCACCAACGTTTCGGGTGTCCAAATGATTCCGCCAATGTGCAACGTGACCTAAGACACAACCAGTTATATCTCAAAAAGTTTTGTTAAGTACCTGGAACTCGCCGACAATCCCATGGTTTGGCAAATAACCCTTCAACAGAGCCAGTTAAAATGAAAATAGGGTCCTACTGCATTGAGTGTTACACAATGTATTGTAATGATTGTAATGATATGATGTCTCCATCCTTCCCATTACCTATATCTTAGTGTTGTAGATATTTAAAGCTTTGTGCTGTAGATATATAAAACTGTTACAACCCAGACATTTTCAATAACTTTTAGCCTGCAAAAAGTTTATCGCTTGTCTATAACCGAATGTAATCTCCTAATTTGCACATATTTTATTCCTGAGAAAGTCATGCTTTATTGAAGCTTCTGTGTACTCCTTTCACTCCCATCCGAAGACACGACCTACACCATACCAGTATATTACATCAGTATTAGGTATTATATACCTACATTATATCAGTTTTAAGCTCGTTTCGCCATTGCCTCTCAACTTTTGTTTCTTTAAGTCGAAAAAAAAAACTATTTCTATGTAAATGGTAGTAGAAGTATTATTAAACACTCATCTACACACACACACCAGACAAGCCAGAAGGCTTGTTTTTCCCTCAGAAATCTCATGGTGCTTTCACAACCACAAGGGATTCTGGGTAGGCGCATGCAAACAAGGTTAACAATTATCACCTTTGCCTCTATATCCACTTTATACATGGACTCCTTGAAAGTAATTGCCCGCTGTACAAGACAGCCTTTAGACAAAACTCAGGAAGAGGTACAATAGCCAGATCACCACTCATGGACAGCTGTTTCGTCCTTCATGGGACTCGTCAGCATGAGGTTGTGATACTGGCTTAATAGTATGAAGCTTGGGGTAGCTAAGAAATACCATTACATAAGTTATGGTGGGTAAAAGGTGATGGAAACCCTTCTTCTACTACCCCTATGTAAATGGTAAAAAAATGAAATATGTTGTATAATAGTATGAGAATTAGGATATTTGATAATCTGGGGTGTTTCTCTTTAAGGGAAATTACCACAACAAATGTGGTTGCTTTGTACACAACACCAAGTTGCTTCATTATGACCGGATGAAAGATGTTTGTCATGCTAAAACTTACAAAATAAAAAATTGAGTTTCTATGCTGTCATTCTTCCTCCCAGTGTAATATCTATCTATCTATCTATCTATCTATCTCAATTAGTCTTTTAAGCTTAAACTTGGATCAGCAGACACAACGTGCCCTTGGAACGCTGGAGTGATGGGAGTGATGAAGGGCCCCTGTACACCTATGAAGATATTCCATTAAAAATCAGCTTCCAGCTACAATAGTCATTTACAACATTAACACTGTCTACACTGGATTTCTCATTCAGTTCATGTTATTTTAATGGACCAAAGTGGCTGGCAGAGAAGGTTGGAGGCACTGAGAGCGTGAGATGTTCCATTAAAATGGGAGTGAAAAGAACCCAACAAAACCCAAGTGAAAGTTCAGAGCTCTCCTCTTTGTTTTTGTTTGCTTTCTTGGGGCTGCTTCCTCGTTTCGGACGTTCGTACAAATTAATAAAATTCTTTAAAAAATTAATTTTTATCCAATCAAATTATGCCCTAAATTATCTTCCTTCTCCCTACCTACCTTTTCAAATGCTGCCTGAACCAATCAACAACCTAACGTAAAGGCATGAAAAACAACGGGGAGGAATAAACATGCAGATCTAGAGAAAACTATGTTATAATACCTTATACATACACATTGTTAATTTTAATCGGTAAACACAATTACACAGGTTTATTTTGCGTACGCCACTGTAAAAGTGAGATATATTTTTTATGGGTTGGAGAAAGCAGCAAACGAGAGAACTTTTTTTAATGAAGTTTTAAATAAATCAGGAGCTAATGTGAGCTTTGCAGAAAGAAAACAAATCACCAAGTTCATGATGGATTCTGATACATTGTCACATTACTGATCACTAATTACATTAGATATTGTTTTAGTTTTCTGAAAATACTGGGAAAAAAGTATTCTTGTAAATAAACATTTAGAAATGTCTTAAATATAACTTTTGGAGCTGTTCTTGCGCAGAAGAGCAATGCATGATTTGCTCTTTTTTTTTTTTTTTTTTCGACTGTCCATTTTTTCCATTGTCCCTGTTTAAATTTGATAAATATCAAGGGTATCCGTTGCGTTTCCAAAAATCAGCATTTTACATTTACCCTATAGAAACTGGGCTCAGAAATCAACCGAGGTTGCCCCTAGGGCTCTGCGGGTCTAAAATATTGGATGGATATGAACCCCGAATCAAATAAAGAGGGGAACATTGGAAATGACAGAAATAATGATTGAATACAGGAGAAAGTAGAAAAGTATTTTTCACCTTTCTTTTGCCCTCTCTTTTCCTTTGAATGATTCCCTTGTTTTTCTCCTAAGGACCATTCCTGTAACGGGTCTCTAGTGCGCCTCCTTTCTATTTCTTGCTTAGCTGTCACCAAATCAAAGATTAAATATCAGTCACCAAAAGGGTTACTTTATATTATTATTATTATTATTTATTTATATAGCACCAACAATTCATGCAGCACAGTAAAGAGGGCTCTGCTCGCAAGCTTATAATCTAAAGCAAAACTATGGCCCGCTGACCACCTCGAGCCCGCAACAAATATTTATCCTCATCAACTTGAGCAGCAACTTGCACAGGCGGCAAGGCTGTGAAATTTCGCAGTAGGCCGCCTCACCTGGATCCGGCAGTCCCAATATGTGTTGCCGCAGCCGTAGCCATAAAAGAGGTCTACAAGCAGACTCGGCCAGGGAATTTACACACACAAAAATATGAGTATGTTCTGTCATAAGAAGCAACTGAACTCTGCATTTAAAGGTCGCAAACCTTTAAATGGAAATCTCCAATTATATGATATTTATATATTATACAAATACATTTATATAAAGATTAAAAATCACGAGCTCTAGGCATTTTTCAACAATGTAATTTTGTTACAATAAATCTGTAGAGGTGGCAGCTCCACTTTAAGGTTCTTAAAGTAGTTTATTAAGAATTTTTTTTTTTAAATTTAAATAGAATAAAAATCAAGAGTAACCTAAAATGCTCTTCTGTTAAATAAAATAAAGTCATGAACATTAATAGACTATATGGTTTGTAATATCTATGCCGCAAATAGAAAAAAGTATGTGTGGCCGTACTGTGCAACCTGATGACAGCTCAGGCTAGTACCGCCGCATAGAGTCCCAAGTCCAGCTAGAAAAGCCGATACACATCTTTATTGAACAATGGCTTTAATACATGTTAATCACACTGGGAATACAGGAATTTAGGAACACCCATTCCAAACCCTATGTAAGTTTTCCTGCTGTTCTGCTACAAGTAACCTACTTAGCACAAACTGTAAGGAACGCCACTGACAATATGAATATGCCATATACAGAAGAAAAATCAGTGGGAGTTCCGCTTTAAAGAGTTTCTGTTGCAGCCGTGCCCATAACTTAATGCTATTCCCAGCCTCTGCATACCAACAAGGCTGCCCATTGTTCTGTGCTTGATTCCGCGGATTCCAGGAAAAAAGAAAAAGTGTCCCTCATTGATTTTTCTACGGATTGCTCATTGTTATTAAGGCATTCTAGCAATACCACAATACTGGCAATCTTAATATGCTATATGAGAATTAAAACTGTATTGTAGGCATTGAATTGCATTAGTAGACATTGAATTGTTTAGCATAGATGGACTGTCTTATTTTTTAACCCCTTAATGACAAAGCCCATACATGTACGGGCTCACAATGCATTGTTCTCAATGGGTTTAGGGACTGGCCATTGTCCTTAAGGGGTTAAAAAAATGGATACCAAGTCTTTCCTTAATTTTCTATGTTCTTCTCAACCTGGGGCCATCCATTAGAACATTATTGTTGTCCACAACACTATTCACCATATCCCCTACTTTCACAAGCCTCCATTTATCGGCATGAGGAGAGTGGTAAAGTTTGCATTTACGAGGGCAAGAATTACTCAACGGGATCTGAGAGTAAAAGTTCAGGTCACTTGTAGGTTGAGGGTTTTACATTTCAAGCCACAAGTATTACAGTTCCTAAGAATAGGACAAATAAATATAGCTTTCCCTGCAGGGTTGGCACAAAGTGGAAAAGTTCACACTTTAGTGATATGGTTAAAACTTTGTATTTTTCAGGTATGTTATACATACATTTGTGTTATATACATTTTTTAATTTAGAACCACGGTTGCAGGAAACCTTTTGCAAGACATGTTGTTTCATATGTGTCTATGGAGAATTGATCAGTGAGATCAGTACCTGGCATCGCTATTGCTTTCAGCAGTGCAGAAACAAGGCCATGGAGGAGGTGCTCTGGGGCTGCACCTTCTAAATACGGTACTTAAATACGCATACGCTGTTGATAAGGCTACATGGGACATTAGCTTGTGCCTTTAAGAGCAAAGTCTAAGTAACCACAACTCTTGGAAAGTCCAGTAATATATTTCTACACATTCTTCATTTGTTTAAATCTGTAACTTCACTGGAATGTAGACGAAGCATAATGTAACACACACTGTTGACATCAAATATGTAAAGAAGGGGAGTTCATTTACTCTTGGGATAAGAGACATATAGAGAAACTGGAATAATGAGGTTGGTTCAATGTAAACGAAATGTATGGAAAGCATTTAAGTGAGACCAGGCACTTTTGTTGGGAGTTGTAGTTGGAGGCCAGGACCACCTGTCCAACTTTCCTGAAGAGCCACCTTGTGGAGCTTAGCTGTAGAGTGTCGCAAGGAGGCCACGTTGAAGGTCTCTGCTATTACAACAGTTACTTTTGCATATACAGCCATGTGCCTCTCACAGTGTATCATGTAACATATTTTCTAGCATTCGTCCCATAACGTTTACATCCGTTTCATTTTTGCAAATCAGTATCTATATGTAACTTTACATTCTATTCATATCTATAAATCCCAAAGGTGATTGAGTCCAGCTATGCAACTGATCAATCATGGGTGCTTTTTCTCAAACCTCAATACACAACCTGCTTCTTTTAATGTAGTTTAGTCTGGAAGTTTTTTTCCCCATGGGTGGCTGGTCCACTTTCATAATTTTGGTATATTTAGACCTAAACCTTATAAACAGCTTGCACCTAGAGAAGCCTATATATTTTTCTTTAGGACAACTTAGAGGAACACTCCAGCCATCATATGCCCTTTAAATTTTCCTTGCCGTCCCCCTTTCCCATCTCACAGCTATTTTCCTTTCAGGAGATTGGCTTACCTGACAAGTGGTTTCCTTACCGACAGTCAGCTAGAGCACTGGTTCAGCGGACATTGTGCAATGGAAGCACTTTACTGAAGAGAATCATAGCACCATGAAAGAGGCTGGGAGCTTCAGCTTCTCCCAAAGGTAAATGCCTATTACAGTACTCACAAAGTACTTTAATGTGTATTCTTTCTGTGAGGCTGTCTGGGACATTAAACTGTTTATTTAACCTAGCTTAAGGTCCCAACACATAATATAACTGTAAAAATACAAAAACAAATATTGCTTTCCCCAGTATATCCCGGTATATTATAAACCAAATAGTAAAAGGAAAGAAAACAAAATACTTTTCTCAGGAGACAGAATACACATATCAATGGCTGGGCACATATAAGAAGGGGTTAAACTCCATAATTATACTAAAGGAACAGACACCCTTCCTGAACTTCTGGTGCTCTCGCTCTTGATATTTACAATTTCCATCACCCTTCACAATCATTAACCCACCCAAGCTCCATTTTGCCTAACATTAAAACTGTCCGCAATACAGCTTACCAATTATCAGCACTCACAACGTTCTACTTTGCACGCATTCGATACACATTCAGCTTCGCTCACACGGCAAAATCATGCAAAGTCAATTCCCAACATGCCAAAAACATTTCACCAATAGACAATACTGACGATATCTTCATCAAACTGTCTGTATGGACTATAATCACTGTGCTCTAAAGGCTCCTGCTTCTTCTTGTTTCAGTAATAGCAGTATCTCTCAAGACTTCTCAAGGACTGAACTCAAGTAACCTCAAACTGCTTTAAGATCAATGTTGAAGCAGATCTCTCAGTTTTCCCAGATCCTATACTGTTTGTTCATATAAATAATAAATATTTGTACTGCTGGTTACAAATTAAAATAAGCAGTACATATGCGCTAATGCACCTTATGTGTTTTCAGTATATGAATGATCATTCTTCCACTTCTCAAGACAATTCTCAAGCCAATGGCATATTCTGGTCCGGGTCGACTAGGCCAAGGGGGGTGGCAGCCCTTCTGCCGCATAATTATTGGGCAATCAGGCTTCCAGTAACACTAGTACTCAATGGGCTGGTCAAAAGGGACATCACTGATCTTCCCAACCGGTCTATTAACACTATGGTGGCATAGTCCCCCATTGTCTCCTTCTGCGCAGGGATACCATGTCCTATCCCGACGCCCAGTAGAAAGGATGGCTGCAGCGAGGGGGTGAAATGAGCCCTGCCCTGGGTTAGGCCTAGGGCAGCACCAAAAGGAAATACCCCACAGCCTCCAGGATGTTATACAAGTACACCAGATTTATTCTTTCCTCTGAATAATGAATAAGCATCCACTTAATTTTTTTTAACATGATTAACAAATTATATATGGCATTCAAAAGTACTAAGAATGGTTTTCCTAATGCTGCATTCAGTTATAAAACACTTAAAATCAGCTGAGTGAGGGGAACGGCAAAGTTCATGTAGCTTAATGGATACATTAATGAGAGTGGTGGTTATCATGGTCTAAGTCAGCTGCGTTCATTGCTGAGAGAATCCATTACATCCAGGGGTCTGAGCTTCCAGGTTAATCTTTAATAACTACAATACTTGTAATTATCAAAACCGAAATGTAGCTGCTTAATGTGCGTCTCACCTAAACAAACAGATATTCATTAGCAGAACACAAAAACTGGCCGTGCTGTGTTAACCTTTCAGTATTTTATTTTGGAGTTTAACAATATCTGCTATGAAAGATGTGTACATTTCCTGTCTCTGTTGTTTTTACATAAATTATTTGTGGGGCAGAAAAACAGGAAATGATGAGGTCCAGATCAGTGTTGAGTATGTGTTAAAGGGATGGTCCTGTGGCCCAGGAAGCCCCTCGAACAATGAATGCAAGTACAGTAACATGCATTCTTCAAAGTAAAAAGATTTAAAAAAAAACGCCTTACGGCCTCACAATGGTCCGATTATTGACACTGCTGATTGGCTGTCAAGACAGCCAATCAGTGACAGGAAAAGCACTCCTACTTAAATCGATTGCCTAACCAGTAGACTGGTAGTAAGTATATCACGTATCAAGAACACATATTCTACATAGCATAAAGCTGGGGGACGGGGAGAAGGCAAATGGGAGATTCTGGGGAATACCGCCAAAAGAAGGAAGCCACAAAAATACGTTTCTCTCGGTTATCATATGCATTAAAGTATATATGATGGCTGAAGTCTCAGTTTAAAGCGACAGGGTACTTAACTGATTATTGTGGGTGATACCGTACATAAGGGTGACAAACATTGGTCTTTTTTTCCCAGGACAGATATGCCTCCTTGTAAACTCACAGAATGGAATTCATGAATCAATTGTGGACCATAGATATCGCGGGGCAGAAACTGTAACTGGGCTGGTTAACAAAAGTGGTCGCTCAAAGTCCAGTGAGTTTCACAATGATCTTAAAATCATCAATATCTTAAAAACTTCCATTTTTTTTCTGTTGAGCACATGTTTAATTCTAGCTGCCAAAACCAGACATAAAAGCGCATTTTTATCACGTGCTCTGTTTTAAAACTGTGTTCATCACGTGTTCTCTTTTAATCACCTTCTGTATTAACATAACATTGTTTGCGCCTGATCTGGCAATTACCTGTATTACTCAGTTACCGAAAAGTACATTGATGCCGTTTGTGGAGTAATAAGACAATGACTAACCTGTTTTTCCCCACTGGATTTAGATTCACTGCCTTTTATCACTACACCAAGCCATATAAAATACACAAAACTGATTTCTTGACAATTCTAGAACGGTGAAAACCAAAAGGAAAAAACAGCCTGGTAGGCGCATACGTATGAGATGTGGAGAACGTGGTCTGTTAGAAGGTTCAGTAGACCAGAATGTAAGCAGAACCTCAGCAGCAGTCAGAGCTGTAGGTGCTCTATCCAGTTATCTGGAACCCCCCCTTAACTCCTCCCTGCACACTGCAGTGTACTTATATCACAATTATGATTGCAGCTACACACTCTGTTACCTATATTATCGTTCGGCATGTTTGGTCTATTGTTCAGCATATTTGGTCTATCATCAGCCAAATAGAGGCCAATTCAAAGAAACCTTTCTGTGGATAAAGGTCTGCATGTGTTTACTGAAGGGGCACTATTCACCAGGCAAGCTATGGCTTGCTGTGGTTGCTGACCAAAGGGACCCTGGTTGGTACCATGGTAAGCACTAAATAACTGCTCAAAGTATTGCATAATTTGGGCAGGCTTTAATCATACTTGGGGTCAAGTGGCATTTATGACTATGAAGAACCTATGGAACTTTGGTCCATAATGGTGTTGGACAGCGCTTATGAAAAACTAATGTTATTGTTCATGGTGTCCTACTGTTCGGTGTATAGAGGTAGGTAGATTATATTTTATAGTTGGCCAAATGGTGTTTGGAGTATAGAAATGATCATACAAAGAGACACTTCATATTTTAATGCAGCCAATACCTCCTACATCAACTCACATGCCAACTACCATGAATTATTAATATAGCAGAGCCAAACTTCCTTCCAATAAGTTATTTGGTAGCCAGGAGGCATCTGAGAGCAAGTTAAAGAAATGTCAATTGGACATCACTTTGCCATTGTGTCTGGTTTACTATCCTACCTATTTTCCAGCAGGGTCATGCAGACGACTTCTCTCACTCCAGGGTTGCTGGCCTTATCTAGGCTGCAGTTATGAAGGTTCCAGGAGGCCACCCGGAGCACGGGCTTTCCTTCCCTCACCCCTCCAAAAACCTCGACAGCAGGGCGAGTAGAGATGAGTTGAGTTGGACCACCAGGTGGAAAATCCAAGTCTTCACTTTGTAGGCTCAGAGAGGTAGGGCTTGGATGAGGCTTGGCCATGAAGTGAAGCCCCCCGTTGGTATGTGTGGAAGGTGGTCTAGACCTCTGTACATAGACTTGGTGTCTGATTTTGTCCAGAACAGAAATGGTAATGGAGTCCACCTTGGCCAGGTCCTCAATGCTTTTCAAAGGACCGTGTTGGTTTCGGTACTGGACAATGTCCTGTGCCATTTCCTCGGTCAGTCCTCTGAGGCACATAAGCTGGGCAGCGGTGGCTGTATTGATGTTAAATCTAGCGGCAGACAGGTGCTGGCCATGGTATCCATGCTCCAAGTCCTTCTTCAGGGAGTTCGGGGAGTGCTGAGCTGAGCCACTTTTGCTGCTGACACAGATCTCAAACTTGACCTGTTCCAACTTGGCAGCCCCCACACCACTGACCAGAGCCAAGTCCTCCACCTTTTTAAAGCCCCCAATGTATTCCCTATACTCCACTATGTTCTGTGCCACCTGCCTGGTCACTCCGGGAAGGGTCATCAGTTCCTCCTCAGTGGCAGTGTTAATATTGAGCCTCTCTTGGCTCACCAAGATGTTGCTGAAGTTGCAAGCTGCGCTGAACTTGCGGTTCTTCTGGCACAGATCAGAAGGGTCCTTAGGAATGGACCTGTGACAACCCAGATTACCACCCATCTTCCAGCTCCGCAACGGAACGGGTCCGGCAGCAACAAAGCAGCAGCAATAATAGTAACTGCAAATCTTTAAGAGCAGCTCAGCTTCACGATGAGAACAAATCCGGGAGAAATCACTTGCCCAGATTTGAATATATGCATGCAAGTGATACAGCGCATCTCACTAATGAAGAGCAGGAGCAATCCATGTGCACATCACTGCAGCCACCCGCTTTCAAGAACGCAAAAGGCATTTAATAGTTTCAGCCGGACGTTGACAGGCTGCTGTAAGTCGAAGACAGGAGGTGGGAGTGGCTGATGCAGACCGGTCAGGAGTAGAGATGATCTCCGGCCACCACTCCAGCCCGTTCCAGGCTGTTTCCTCACTCAGTGTCTGTGCTACAGGACTACAATACGATGCCGCTCCTCCTCCTGATCCCCGGCGCCGCTCCTCCTCCTGATCCCCGGCACCGCCCCTCCTCCTGAACCCTGGCGCCGCCCTCCTCCTGATCCCGCCCTCCTCCCGGTTCCTGGCGCCGCCCCTCGGCTCAGACGCAGCTTCGCAGTGTGCCCTGCCTGTAATCATTTAAATGCCTCACCTCTGCCGTCTTCCTTCCGCTCCATTCTTGCGTGCAGCTGGATCCCTTCGGCTAGTAACCCGCTTGCAGTGCCGTCTGCCTCGTTCGCAGAAGCTCATCTTGTGATTTATTTCTGTATCCTGACCTCTGCTTTACGCGTCTTTCCAGACCATTTTCTTCATTTCTTTAATGATGCCGTCATCCGATGTACATGACGTGGCTGGCAGCATTTTTTTACTGGGCTAAATCGGGGATAGCCTCCTAATTCCTTCTTGCCCATTAGGTAGGCTAAGAAGTGTAGCTGTTTGCCCAGTGCTACGTTATAAATAACGCACCAGTGCTCTCACTTCAGCCGCCTGGTGATCAGCTTAAGTTATTCTACTCTTGAAATAAGATGTCACTAAAAAGTTTGTTTTTCTGTAATGATTGTGACTGCAGTGACCACAATGACATAATAATTACCCTATAACTATCACTTGTTAGGCATAATTTTGAACCATTCTGCCCCCCTAGTCTTCCCATTTTTCCTGGTGTATGGACTCAAACCTTAATGATCCACAACCACAAACGTTTACATTCCGCCACTGCATTATCCTCTACCACCTCTGATGAGAGGCTGCTCCATTTATCTACCACACTCGTTAAAGTAAAACTTCTTTACATGACATCTAAACCTCGTGACCCTCTAGTTTGAGATTATGACCTCTTGTTCTAACGCACGTTTTGAAATAAACCTCCCTTCTTTCATAATTGTCCATCCTTGACTCCTGTCCCCATTCTCTCTCCAGCCCCCAGACACACAGCTCAGGCTCCCCCTGCTGCAGTACTTCATTAGTTGCAATGCAGCAGTTGCGACCATCCAGATCTTGTTACAACTGCATTAGTCTAGACAGTTGTACCATAATCTAAAAACACACAGGTTTCATAGCCGCTTCGTCGCTCAGAATGGGTTTTTTATGGAATTTTTATGCAATTCTTGTTTTGTAAACTAAAACCAAAAAAACATCAAATATTTACAGCAATGTTACAAAAATTTACTGTATTTTATCTAACTATAGATGCCCAGTGGCTCCAATATTAACCTTTTTGAGTTCTGCACGTTGACTTGGACAATTCAGAAAGTCTGACCCATGAAAGCTTTCATCCTACTAAAGACAGAAGCTGAAGGATGAGTACCAGCATTTTTCTGATCACACTTTGTAACCCCCTCCTTGCCCTAATATGATCAGAGTCATGACTCTTCCCTTTCTTCACTTCTCCCTTTCTTGTCCTAGAGGGATCTCCAACAGGTAGCTTCCAAGGTATTGGCATCTCTCAGGCTACCACCATATGGCTCTTGAATGAGTTAAAGACTACCGTATATTTCTGGATGCTTATTTTGTATCTCTCTATTCTAGCACAAATACCCATCAGAAAGAAATGCAATTAAAACACCAATCTGAAAACACGAGTAAACATTAAAATATGAAGGCAATCACAACATTAAACTAAACCCTGAGTCCCTGAGCCCTAAAATGACTCTTCTTCCCCAATACACTGTCATAGAAGGTCATTGAGTAGGTCATTAACTAAAAGGTTGGAGACTCCTACTCTGACTTTTTGCCGTTTACTTTGTTTCTATGCCTGAATCTCATCTCAACCTTGCTCTTTCACCCTGCCTTAACTCTGTCTTTATGTCAACATCCTGCCATATTTAACTTGAAATTGTCCCACTTTGAAACCGAATATGTTGCTAACAAGATGTAAGATGGTAAACATGCCAACATGGCTATTTTAGGGAGTTTGAATGTGTCCATATGATTTATGTACCCATGACATATATGGAAAATATATCATATGTCAATATATATTTTGACTCAGAATAGGCTTGTTTTTGGGCATGCCCACAGGTGTAGGGTGACCATATGGTCCTGGACATCCTGATAAAAGTGCAACATGCTGATTTTAATGTAGCACTGCAATATACATTTCCTCTAGTAAAGGCCCTATCTGCTCACGCATAAGTAAAACTAGATTTCTGACAAGGTCAATTACATGTTGTGAGACACGGCCATCTAGATCCAAGCAGGATACATGTATGGAGAGGGGATCCCTCAACACACCTTCAGGGGTCCTAACATTTCATGTTACACCACAAGGTGATTATAAAGCCAGGTTGACAAAAGCAACAATCTCCATATAAATCCATTTCTAAGTAGAAAATAGGATGACAAAGTAAATCCAATAAGCTCAATATAAAAAACATACTTTATTGCAGGTGAAATGGCATCCATTGAATAGTTATTGTAGCAGCAGCCAAAGAGATAATGAAAAGTAATCTAGATGATAAGCCACCAGCCAACCAACCATCCATAAGTCTGCCAACAGCAGCAGGGCTGAGTCGCTGTGTGTAGCTGCACACTAGACACACAACCTTCTACAAATTGATTGTCCTTGGAAAACAACAACTTTTGTCCCACTGAAAACAATTTTGAGGACTGCTTCAGGATAATCACAACCATAGCCTCACTCAATTATTAGACTCACACAGATTTGCATCACAGCTGCCCCTTAACACCTTTTGCATCCCCTGCACCATAAAATCAATAAAGATACACTAGCGACCTCTCTTTCTGTATGTGTTATATTTTAGTAATGTAGGCGGAGAATTATAACAGTGTACTTTTTAGTGAAACATAAAATAGACGATAAAATGTAACATATGATTAAATAATTTAATCCCAGACACTTCCAAGGCCCTCACAGAGCTTCACCTTCATTCAGTAGTCCTATTTCTACAAAAAAATTGACAAACCTGTCTACCTGCTCTTGGACACCGATGGTCCTGGGAACCAGGATGACCATCCCTTCGTGCACACTGCTTTGGAAGGGAAGTGCAAAAGATGAAACAAAAAGAGGGTTGCAAACAAGGCTCCTTCAGATCAGCCTAATATCAATCTATGCATCGAAGGTATTAATTTGACTCTTACCCCCAAGGTAAAGGTAGTCCTTTAGGTCATGGTTTCCTTTAAAGCGGGTTTTTCCTCTCCTATGTGCTGAAAGATCTCTTTGTGAGCCCAGAGGTATGTATGGGCCATAAAGTTATTATCTACCTATACAGAGACTGCAAAGTTACCTTATATATCTATTACTAGATGGCGAGGTTATTATGTGATATGAATAGTATAACAGTAAAATTATGTTAGTGTATATTTTGGTATGATTTATGTGTTGGGGAAATAGAAATGAATGTCTGTCTACGGAAGAGGGTTTGTTCATGTACAGTGATTTTTGATGCTAAGAAAACAATACCCAGAGTTTCCCTTTAAGCAAATGAACAAATGCAGATTTAAGCTAAATGCAAAACCAACTTGCTAAAACACTTGGCCTCTGCTCTTACTGGATTTTTAAAGTTAAATGTAAGTAATATAAAGAATGAAAATGAAGAGTCACTAATTCAGTATGATTATTAATAGCTTTATGTTCATCTCTTTCATAGCAAGAATTGCAGAGAACAGTCTACAACACATGGGAGTGCAGACAATTTTTTTCCAAAACAATAAATAACACCTGGCTTCACGTGGATGGAACTGACAGGCCAGAATATACTGTAATTTCTGTGATTAGTGGAGTATGGGGTTCAGTTTAGCAATATAATTAGAACTTTATTTTTGAGTCACTTATCGCAACCTCTTGGTAGTCCAACAAAACATAAATTAATAAGTAGGGGTCATCTCACAGTGAAATGAAATACTATCATTTACTGTCACAGGTTAATTCTTCACAGTTCCCCTTCAGTAGCGTTGTACCTTTTCCAGAACAACATTATTATAATATTTAGAATACATTTCAGGAACGGTTTCATAGACTAAAATGATAATCCATTTCACAAGAAAACTCATAACACCAATCATAGAACATAAATTGCATTGGACAGGTGAGGTATTTAGGTTTTAGTCACAACATTCAGACCATAATCAAAAGGATTTTCCATATGATATAAGAAAAAGACCCAGCAATGTGTTGGGCAGAGACCCAGAAGAGCAGACAAAGATATTCTTGGATAAAGGGCGGTACCTGTGTAATGCATCAGCATGGTAGGTTGTAGAAACTTTGCACCATCCATGGAATTGTGGTACTAAAAATCTCAGATATGCCCTAACCATCCTCTATCTGTACTATAAATGGACATTATGGAAATTTCTTGTGAGGTACCCATAATTGGCTTAAACTGGACTCTAATACCGTAAAACGTCCGCAACAAGCAGATCCCATAATGGATGGGGACTGATAGGAATGTGAAACCATAGTAGGGAGGAAGAACAGATAAAAACTGAAACAAGCAATATATAAAGATTTTATAGCGATTAAGCAGTATACATTGCTTAAAGGGGTATTGCCACTAAAATAGTTTTAACTAAATTATAAGTAATTTGCAATTTTTTTTATTATTAATTAAAACTACCTTTAGCGTGTGTTTAGCATTCTGTTGGGTTTTGTCTTCTGCATTCTAGATTTGTTTTCTTATGGTCTGAAATGTATGTGTGAAAATGTGTGTCAGGGTCAGAAACCTGCTCCTACCTCGCCCCGGGATTCTTCACCTCGTGGGGCAGCTCCCGTTCAACAAGCCCCTTGTGGAACGTCCGCGTGGTAAGCCCCATCCTCGATTCCGTACTGTGCTGTGCTTGATCCCACTCCCGGAGGTGTTACAACACTGATTAGGAATATAGGCATACCTGGGAACTCTCCGGGTTTGACCCTGAGACTGCTGGGTGAGCGCCGCTCCTCCGGTTCTCCGGGTCAAGACCCGAATCCTCCGGGTCACGGGAGCGGGGTCTTGACACGTCCCCACCCATTTTTTCTCCTGCCTGCTGATGTCAGCGGGACCACCCCCGATGTCAGTGGGAACTCCCATTAATGACGGCCGGACAGCCCGTCTACGGGACCGCCCGCTGACAGCAGTGTGCAGTCCTGGAGCCCAGCAGTGCCCAGGTATGAATATAGGTGAAGTACCCTCACTGCACCTCTATCTTTGATACCCAGCTTTTCAGGTATAGATGAAACTGGAAATCACAGTCCAGAGTGAGCCAACTTTGTCCCCAAACAGCCCAGCATGAGCCATCTGTGTCCCAAAACAGCCCGCCCTGTGCCCTCTTTGTTCCATAAACACCTTGTCTGTGCCCTCTTAATCTCCAAGGCTCAAACACCCTGCTTGTGCCATCTTTGCCTTTCCATAAATCACATCCATGATACACATATCCATTAAAGCATTCTCAGTAATAATTCAAGCAATTCATACACACATTAATTCGTTCTCTCATTCATTCACACAATTCATTCTCTCACTCATTCAGACAATTCATCCACACATTAATTCATTTATTCTTACTCATTCACACCATTCATCCACATATTCATTCTCTCTCATTCTCACTCTTTACTTTAATATTCTTACTACCCCCTTTCTATCTATCCCCTCTTTCTCACTATCTACTCCCTCTCCCCATCTACCCCATCTCACTATCTACCCCCTTTCCCCCCTTTGTAGTTCACTTACCTTGCTGAAGTCCTGTGGTGGGAGCGTGAGGCCTCTGTTGGCTTCACTGCTGAGCGTGGAGATATGACGCCATCGCCACCAAGACAGAGGCCTCATGCTCCCACCACCGCATGTCAGGGAGGAGGAGACAGAGGGCTGCATGATTTCCTGGGGGGATCCGTCCCCCCCATCCCCCCCAGTTCCTACACCCATGATTCAATGCTTGTTAATTGAGCTTTGCTTTGAGTGATTTCCTGGTTTTGACCTTTTGGCTTCCATCCTTGGACTGTCCGAACTCTGCCTGCCTCGACTTTAGGATTGCCTTGATTACTCTTTTGGAATTGCCCTTTCTTATAATATACTATTTTGCGGATTACCTCTCTGACTCTCACATTCCTGTGCTCCACAACCCCGGCCAGTGTCCCACCAGTACTCATCATACTCCATAATAGTTATTTTCTATTGATTTTAATGTAGCTTTTTTAAGTGTTGCAGTCTAGAAACCACAATTGCTGTTTGGATTTGTCAAACTGTAGCTTACACCAGCTGAGGTTTAGGTGGATTATTGAAACTAGCTCATTAAGTTAAAATGTATGTTTCATTGAATCATAGATCTGTACCCCCTGATTATCTAATGCTTTTCATGACCTAGAGTTCAGTCCCTCCTCTTCAGAACCAAAAAAAGCAGCAATCAACACCTTACAGAAAAAAAACCAAAACTATTAGGAATAATCAATTATAACCTGAAAAAAGGAAGTTAAGGTCACAAAAAAGTCTTGGTAAAGCCCTGCCCCTAATCACACACCCTAAAACAAAGTTGTCCCTCTTTGACCGCTTGAAACATTAGGAGATATGGTGGGGACAATAATCTGATTCATCATCCTGCATTTGATCTCATAGGGTTTCTCCTGGAGTCACCCTACTTCCCCTGGTCTTTGGGGCACTCTTTTTCCAGGAAAGTTCCCATGTATTTTTTCCCACCATCCTTAATTCTAACTATATCTGCTGTTATATGCCCCTTTACCGATCATGGAAGCAACTGTAAGAGGTCTTTTGGAAAGACAAAATGGATGCATGCTTTGGCTATAATGTCTAGAGGTGGACCTCCTTGCTCACTGTACCTAGAAAAAAAGATTTATGTATCAAAAGAGGTTCTGGTACAAAGTCTGAAACATTGTCTCATCTCCTTAGTAGCAGTGATAGTGGTAAAGGCTTATATGGTGAGGGAATTTAAACATGCATGACAAAGGCATACAATTATCTTGAATCAAAGTCAAGACTAAGGACTAATTACGGTCTTCATCAGGTAAAACAGGCAGACTAGATGGGCTCATAGATCTGGAATTTTTTAATTCCCTATTTATCTCCCTGCCCCACAAGTCTCAGGTTTTATAAAGCTATTATACATTGTACAGTGCTGTAAAATATGATGGTGCTATATGAATAAATAAATAATAATACAATTGTCATTTATTGTTACTCAGAAGATCTATCTAGGGTCATCATGGTTTTTTTTTTTAATTTAATATGAAAAATCAATGAAACAGCTTTCTTAAATGGGGCATATGGTTGCGTTGGTGTGTGTTTCATGCCTATGTTAGGGTGAGTGTCTGGGTATCTTTGTCTATATGTCTTGGTGTTTGTGTTAGTGTGAGTGTCTGGTTATGTTAGCATAAGTGCCCCTCACGAGATTAGGCTCTGCATCCCCGGTAGCCCTTCTGAAGAAGAATGCATATTAAAGTACTCTGTACTGCAGCTTCCCTCTGTCTAACGATTCTTGCCACTGATTTGTCGCGCCATGCAATCCCTCTATGCATTTGCAAGACAGCGCCACAAAAATTTAAAGGGACCATGCACCTATCATATATATATATATATATTAACATGCATATGATAGCTGGAGCGCCACTTTTAAACTATGAGGTAAGGGAGGTCTCATTTTTGCATATCAACAATAAACTCAAATTTATGCTTTTATGTTTCTTTATGTCAGGGGCATAACTAGAAACCATGGGGCCCTGGTGTGAAAAATTCCCTGGTGTGAAATGATACGTTCCTGTCTCCCCATGCCCGTTCAAAATAGTTTAGAATGGGCCCTCTGACCTGGATCAGTGCAGTCCAGGATGGAAGGGCCCTTTCTAAATTATTTTGAACCGGTACAAGGAGACAGGAAGAAGGGGTCGCACCAGGCCCCTGTAGTTACGCCAGTGCCTTATGTGTAATAATTTTATACAAGTTTTAACACCTATTTACCCTAAAAATGTACATGTTTACATGGTTGCTAAACTACTGTACTATGGAAGAGCTAATTTCTCTTAATACTTATCAGGTACTGATAAGTACTGATGAATTAATTTGAACAAAAAATGTTATGGTATCAGTGGTGAATTTAATAAAGGAAGTGTGACTATAGTAAGCCCCCAAACGTCTGTGCAAAGGAAATACCATCAAATTTAATGGTGGGAAGGATCCTGTTGTGTAATCACACAATGTTAGGTGTTGGGAAATGTGATTGCTAAATATCTGTGTGCCATTTCCATGCATGAAGTCACACAATTATTTCTCTAGTTCACCATAACGTTCTAATGTATTCCCTGGCCGGCATTATA
This sequence comes from Spea multiplicata, assembly GCA_009364415.1. NCBI lineage: Eukaryota > Metazoa > Chordata > Amphibia > Anura > Pelobatidae > Spea > Spea multiplicata. The sequence goes on along the minus strand of VKOC01001280.1, from coordinate 87,211 downwards.
CAATCTGAGTGACGATGTACAATGAGGATTATGTTGATGTTATATGGTTCTAAACTCTCGCTGCATTCCCAGGAGTTTATGCAATCATCCTGAGCCTTTTACTTATACACAATGATGTTTCCACAAACAGCTGCGTCCAATGCTTTAAGGACACTGTACAGGCGACAATGCTGTAATAGAACATATAGGATGAAATGTTTTAGGTGTTTTAGTGCCCCGAGAGAACGATTCAATCTGGCTGCGCGTCATTAGGTATGTTTTTGATAAGGTAGACTGAGCACTCACTATTGGCTGTGCCGGTAATGGCGCTGATTGCACCTTGGACCCTACAATTCACTTTTTGTTTTTTAAACTAACCTTTTTGGCCCAAGAGGGAAGGAAGAGGTCACATATCCTCATTGTGGGAATGTGGTCCAAGAAGAAAATTGGAGACTCTGTGGTCCCACAGATTCCTGCACTGTACCATCTGTCTCAATACAATATATATACACACCAATCAGCCTGCCTAATATTGTGTATGTTCCCCTTTTGCTGCCAGAACAGCCCTAAAAGGTTAAGGCAGGGGCGTAGCTAGAAACTTCAGGGCCCCGGTGCGAGAATCTGTTAAGGGCCCCCCCACCCCAACCCATCATCCCTTTCTCGACATCTCCCCTCTCCCTCCCTAACCCCCCTTCTCACAATCTCCCCTCTCCCTCCTAACCCCCTTCTCAGGATCTCCCCTCTCCCTCCGCTAACCCCTATTCTCAGGATCTCCCCTCTCCCTCACCTAACCCCCAATTCTCAGATTTCCCTCGTCCCTCCCTAACCTCCGTTCTCAGGCTCCCCTCTCTCCCTAACCCCTTTTCAGGATCTCCCCTCTCCCTCCCTAACCCCCCCTTCTCAGGATCTCCCCTTTCTCCCATCCCTAATCCCCATTTTCAGGATCTCCCCCCTCCTCCGGAAGTCTACCCCCCCCCGTCATTACCTCAAACTCCTGTGTTGGAAGCGTGAGGCGTTTGTCTCGGTGCCGGCGCCTTCACGTGAGCGCCGCGCGTTATGACGGCATGCTGCGGCGCCAGCGGAAGCGCCCGCACCCGAGACAAACGCCTCCGCTTCCAACCAGGCGAAGCGTGAGGCACGAGGCGCCAGCAGAGGAGTCCTGGATTTCTGTCAGTCAGGGGGGCCCAAGAGTTGCAGAGCGCGTCGTCTTCAGCAACGCTCAGCACCCCTGGGCCCCCTGACTGGCAGAACTCCAGGGCCCGGTCGCAGTTGCGACCCCTGCGACCCCGGTAGTTCCGCCACTGGGTTAAGGAATGGACTCCACTAGACCTCTGAAGGCGTGCTGTGGTATCTGGCACCAAGATAACCAGTTAACAGCAGATCCTGTAAATTGCCAGGTGGGGCCTCCATGGATGAATCCTGGTGCCATGTGTTCTCCAGGTAACTGACGCACACACACTTTGCCATCCACGTGATGTAAAAGAAAAATTGATTCATCAGATCAGGCCACCTTCCCTTGCTCTGTGGTCCAGTTCATGTGCTCACGTGCCCATTTTAGGTGCTGTTGGCAGTGGACAGGGGCCAGCATGGGCACCCTGGCTACAAACTGTGATGCACTGTGTGTTCTGACACCTATCAGAACTAGCAGTCACTTTTTCAGCAATTTGAGCTACAGTAGCCCTTCACCTTCAGTGGTCATAATGTTATGGCTGATCGGTGTATATATAGGCTCAGGTTTGAATGTATGTAGTAATAAGTGTAACTGCTTGCACTAAAAATACCATATATATATACAATAATTTAGCAAACAGAATCCAGTATCAAGAAGCATATACAACATTCCCTCAAGATTGTAAGGTTGCGAGCAGGGCTCTCACCACCTAATATATTGGTTTGTTCGAGTCTTGTCATACTCCTTGAATATATGTATTGTAAGAAGCGCTGCATAAATTGTTGCATAATTGCGTAAATAAAAGTTAATAATAATAGTAAAACAGGCACAAAAAGAGGAAAAATGTACAGATGAGTTGCTGATTGTTTGTTTGTTCAAGCAGCTCCTGTAACAATGATTATGTACAGTATGTATTTGTGCCAAATTGGGCAACAGATCTCCATACCTGGGAACTTCTGGGCTCCGGCTCCCCGGAACCTTCCCTTGCGGGACGCGGCCAGGACTGCCCACTGATGTCAGCGGGCGGTCTGGTGACGTCCATAGGAGGTCCCCCTGATGTCAGCGGGTGGGAAAATACCCCGTGACCCGGAGGATCCGGGTCTTGACCCGGAGAACCGGAGAACCGGTGCTTCACCTGGCAATCTCCTGGCAAACTCGGAGAGTTCCCAGGTATGCAGATCTCAGATCCTGGAGTAGCTCATCAACAATCACACAGCTTTACAAAAAAAGCTATAGGTATTTCTATAAATGAATTTAGCTGTGATGGTAGCAGTTCCCCTTTAATTATTCTTTTGTTATTTACACTGGCAGCATCTTCAGAACCTTTGAGCTGTAAGGCGAGGTTAGTTACAACATTTCAGTTTATTTTTCTTAAATAGTCAGCACTGTGAGTTTTGATCTGAGCATGCATCTGGTTTATTTTGGAACTTATAGACATAAGTGAGAATCCGTCAGCATACTAAATATTTCATGATGGTTTCCTTTTCATTTTTATTTTTAGTAGCAGGAGACATTAAATATTAAACAGGAATTTTGCTTTTATGGATAACAGTTGTGTTGTGACATGTTAAATAATACATTTATTTTTTTCCCATTCAACAACATCTAAATAGGATCTTTCATCGGTATTGTAGGAGACCGTATTTAACCTTAAAACACCAGCTACTTGCATAGGACATTGAAGGCAAAGTGGACTTAGCATGGCATCTAAGTACTGCTTACATAGTAGACATTTAAAAACCAGCCTCCCATACCACCTCTTGCAGATTTCTTGCAGGGTAAATCATACACATAACACTTCTGTTAAAGATGGATGCCTTGTGTTTACGTGGAGACTCTTTCAAGAAAACAGAGAATGGTAACCCTGGTACCCATAAAAGCTATTGAAATAATTCAATTGAATGCCTCAGATCTAAAAAACTCATACCATTAAAGGATAGATTACAAAACTCACCTCTGAATTTCCAAGATACTTTCAAGCATAATTTAAATCACCAGCAATACATATGGCCTGGTCCAAGCTGAAACTTCAGGCAGGATAATGGAATGGATGTTCACTATACATATATAGTATGCAAAGGCCCCTTTTTAACATATATATTGTTAAAAAGGTGCCTTTGCATATACCGCACTGGTCACTCAGTAGAGTATTTGCCACCCGGGACAGTTCCTATATGTGGCACCCTCCCCCCAATAATTAATATTGCCAAGAATATTTATTTAACATATTTGTAAACTGAGAAAACTGTCCACTGAAAAAAAACTAGAAATATGAAAAATAGATTCAATTATAAATAAATTAAATAAGTTTAAATAAATAACATTTACTTAACATATATGGTATAGCATTAGTCATATCTCTATATACTGAGCCAGACCTTGATGGTGGGACAGCTTAACTCCCATCACTATACACTGAGCCAGACATTGAAGGTAGTGCAACATAACCCCTACGTGTGCTGGCTCTGCCCCTGAAACAGCCTGCCTGTGCCACCTCTGCCTACCCCCCCTAAACATCCTGCGTTTCCCGTTTATGCCCCTAAACACTCATTCATTCATTGAATTACCCATTCTCTTTCCCGCACCCCCGTACCTCTCCCTTTCACTGCTCCGGGGTGGAAGCAGGAACCTGGGCAGGAAAACAGAGTATCCTCCCACAGTGTGTGTGCCGACACCCCCCTGACGAGTGGCACCTGGGGTAGACCCCCCATTAGTTATGCTACTGGAACCAGTTGGCTTTATGCAATTGCAAGCTTAATACAAGGCCAATGACTTCCCTTGTACTGAACTCATACCTCTGAATCATGTTGTTTCTTGTGGGACAGTACCTGTGTACTCTCCAGTCTCTCCTGACTGGCCCAGCAAGCTGTGAAATTCTGGCCCGTGCTGCAGCATCAAAGCTCCCACATGGGCAGCTTGCAACACATTGAATTTGAATGACATTTTATGGCTGGGCAAATGTATTTTAATATAAAAAATGGGATTTTGATTTTGTCAGCGCTCCTATGTTACCTCCATAAACATCATCTACAAAATACTCAACTCCTATATCATGACCTTTGATTAATGCTATAAATTAGATTGGTGACAATTGGTGACAGCTGCCAATTAGCCAAATGCAATAGGGGCTTGCAAGTCTTATCCAGCTTATCTACTTCTATAAATATCATACTTCCCGCTTCCTCTGGGGTTTGCGATCACAGCTAACACTAACACTGTCAACCATTAACTGATATACTAACATTTCATAAGAAGTGAAAGACACCAACAGTCCAAGTTTGTGGGTCATTTAAGGAGAGTACGAAGAGTCCTTTGTGTCAAATCACTTGCACACAAAATGTTGCATTTATTACCCTGCAATGCAAAAAGTCTGTAATCACTTCATAAGGTGTGGGAGAAAAATTCTCTCATCTTGATCATTATATAGATTTTTAAATGGTGTTATGAAGTAAAGAGTTACTGATAATTGCAAGACTGCACAGGAAGAGAAATTGCAGTTATTAAATAAAAGATGGCATTTTAATGAATACATTTCCCTGATAGTAAGAATTTTAATTACAGCTGTTTAATGTGAGGTTGTGCAAGTATACCTAGGAGAATTGATGCTGTTTTGAAGGAAAAGGGTGGTCACACCAAATATTTTACTTCAAACAGCCAATCAGTGGTGTTAAAGATCGTATCATGGAGGTGGTTTTCTGCTGCAGCTTCTCCTAAAGGTAAGTAATCTAATTATTCTGGTTTAATGAATGCATACTCAAGTATGTTACAAACAAACTGAAAGATGGTTAATATTAAATGAAACAATGATAAGGTTATATCCGATGCCTGGATCCTCCACATTTAACTCAGAGAACTTTTCCTGCTATGTATATTGAATATAGTATAAAATGAAAGTGACAGTCTACATCATAGTGGAGCATGACTGGCACAGTTATGGTTAAACACATAAATCACAAAACACAAGTGTTTTATTTATGTGCGTACTTTTACTAAGTAAAAGGCCTTGGGATTAGAAATGCGTGTGTCATCAATCGGATTCATTATCACTGGTACAAAAATACGCTCTTCCATCAAGAATAATCAGGCAACCTAAAATAGACACTGAAAAGAATAGTGACAATTATAACTTCAAAAACTTTCAGGGTCAGACTATTAAAAATAACATTCTATATATAGATGTCTGAAGTTTAAACAAAGTTTAATTAACTTTACAAAAACATAGCATTTGTTTTTCACCTTTGGTTAAAGTATAATTTATATTTTGCTCAATTACATTGGGATTATTTTAAAAAGTAAACTGTGGCTACTGGTATCAGATTTATTAGGTTCTGTGTCATAAAGATATTGTCCCAACTTCACTGTTGATGTGTACAATAGGCAGCATTTGGATTCGTACGACTTGGAGGAAGCCCCTAAAACAAGGCCAGACCCACATGAAGTGAACGAAAATGAAGCAAAAAACCCTAAATTCTGACTCTCATGGCAACGCATCTCTCAGTGTGACATCATTTTGGCGCCAAATTCAAATAATAAAAGCCCATTTCACCCAGTAGTTAGTGCTCCAGAATACGCTAGATTGTGCCTCTATACCTAAGTGTTCCTATTCCTATCTACCCATGTACCAGACCCCCTTTTGTGATTTTGACCAGCATACCTTGCAGCCTGCCCCGACTATTTGCTTGTGACCTGACTTCGATATTTGGACTTTCCTTTTGTACCTCCCTCGGACTCTGTGTGTGTGAGCAGCCATTTGCTAATAGGAACCACCAGTTCTCTAATTCACGGGTCAGCCGTGATAACAGTGGAGACTTGTGAGACTACAGAAGTTAGTTGATCCAGAGTAACCAAGAATCAGATGCAATAGTCCGCAATAATGTTATCCTGGCCCATCCTAGAGTGGCAAGCACTGAATATCTAGTTCATATGTGAAGTCTTAATGTCACACCAGAAGTATCACTTTCTTATTTTATTTTGTATCGAATTAGCTGTTGACTCACTGGAGGTTGTGTATGAGCATGGAATAAACACACATGATCACTTTGGCATACCCTGAAAATGAATGGTTCTGAAATCAAGAGTTTTGATTTGCTAAGACACTGAAATAATTGAATTAAACTCCAGTGTCCCATGCAGCCTCCTTAACAAAGAATGAAAGCATGTGTAAGGGCAGTTTATATGAGCAGTTGTGTGTAAAGGCAGTGTATGTGTATTTATTGTGTTTATGGGCAGGTGCGTGTAAGGGCAGTGCATGTGTATATGTGTGTTTATGGACAGGTGTGTGTGTAAAGGCAGTTTGTGTGGGCAGACGTGTGTAAGGGCAGTGTATGTGTATATGTGTGTTAATGGGGAGGTGTGTGTGTAAAGGCAGCGTGTGTGGGCAGTCGTGTGTAAGGCAGTGTATGTGTATATGTGTCTGTTTATGGGCAGTGGTGTGTAAGGGATGTATATATGTGTGTGTTAATAGGCAGGTGTGGGTAAAGGCAGTGTGTAAGAGCAGTGTAAATAAAATAGCCTCTGGGGGAAAAAAAAAAGTTGGGGGGCACAATTTTCCATTCTTGCTTCGGGCGCAAAAGGAGCTTGCTAGGGCTCTGACTGCTAGGCAATCAGTGGCAGGAAAGCTCTGCCATGGAAATCAACTAATTACCCCCTCCCTGAATGCTTGCTGATCCAGGGCTGGAGCTGATTGGCAGTGAGTATATCAAGTGGCAGGAGATGTGTTTGGCTGAACAGTCAGCTTTAAAGATATAGTTTAGCAACTTTCGGATGGGATTTATCAAACCTGGACATCTAAAAGAGCATCCCAAAACCCTGGGATCATTAATTTTATTTATTTATAGTGTAGTTCTTGTGGCAAACAGACACAATAATATAAGATTAGACTGCATGAGCCGGTTTCAATGCCAGGCATAAATCTATCACAAGCAGGCCTGGACTTGCCATCTGGCACACTGGGCAAATGCCTGGTGGGCAATTGCTGACCGCTCCAAATACTTACCCGCTCTGTCTCTCCAGTGGCAAAACAGGCTCTGCAGTGTGTGCCCACTATGCCTTGAAGTGCCAGGACTGCCAAGTTATCCCTTGTCCGGCCCTGGGGATTATTGAATTGGAATCTTGTAGTTGGATAGCAATCTTGCCATAATCTGCAACGGAAAAAAATCTTGCCATATTCTACAATGGAAGTTAATGAATCAGCCAATATATACAGTATGTTTTTACAAATTTTACCATTGCCGTCTTCCAGAGGATTGCTATTAAATTACGCATCATAGATTTGAAATCTAGCACTATCAATATAGCTGAATGGATCTATACCAAATCCAAATCTGATATTTGGTTCTATATACACACGTGCGATTCCCAGACTATTTGGAGTGCTAGATTCTCTTCAAGCACTGAATTCAGTTTGTTGCATTTCATATTTCTTCCACTTGCTGAATTATGGTTTGTGGTATGAACGTATCTCCCAAGCATTACACTTTTCCCCTTGTAAAGCATAAGCAGATCATTTGTCATAGAACAGTTTAGAACGTTGGCTTCTTTATTTATAACAATCTCATAGCTTTGAGTTATTATAAACTGAAAAAAATGAAGATAAGCAGAGCTAAAATGTTGCTGCATTCCTTGTTAGAAATAAAATATGGTTCTTCAAAATGTTTTTGCTGAAAGTAGATATACTGGGCTGCATTATCTAAGCAGTTTTATTCTACAATACGCCTTCAGTTGTGAATGATAATTATTAGGTATCCATTTCTGTGTCGGGGAAGTAATTGATACTAATCATTTTCTGAAATGGCCTCTCTCTTATTTTACAACTTGTCTCTGCTGTTCAAGGATGGTCTCATATATGTCTTTGTAAATTATATCTTTCACCTTGGGGAACTAATGGGGTACTAATCTATTCCCAACTCAATAGCCATGTAATGTCAAGAAGGAACAGCTGCTAAGGCAAACAAATTACTAGCATGCAAGGGTATAAGTCCAAGAGAAGGGATTGTGGTTATATCCCTATACAAAGTATTTCAGATTTATACACTGACATTGCAGTGGAAATATTTTTCTTACAGACAGAGTAAATAATAGACATGTGCAAATGGGACAAAAGCTATTCGGACAATCTTTTCTACTCTATTTTGGCCCATTCGTTTTTGGGCAACAAATTTTGTTCCCTGTCCATTTGGTTCAGCCAAAAATTTGGGGGGCATTTTTAATTTGGGAACGAAATTCGTTGCCCGGTGCCCACATTCATGTTCATTCACACACTCACTCTCTCACACTGTCGCTCACACTCTCGTTCACTCCTTCTAAATGTTTCCCTACCTCCTCTGCCGACCACTTCCGCTTCTGCCAACCACTTCCGCATCTTCTTCAGCATCTTCTTCTTCGTCATGTTCTTTCATCTGTCTCCTCCTTTCTCCTTACAATCTTAATTATTCTATCTTCAATCTTAAATCTGATATCTTCGTCTGCATTTCTGTGGACATAATCCGGCAATTTATATCTTGGATAGGTTGAACTTGATGGATTTACTGCGTAACTATATAACAGGTTTGCCATGTTCCTTTACCAAACCAGATATGTTGTTTTTTCCAATATACACACACATATTCACACACACTCACACTAACAGCACTAACACACACTTGCTAGCATCAAATGACACCATACAAATAATATAGCTCACACACGTCTCCCACCCTGTCCCTCCTTCTCACCTCACAGATACCTCTGTCTCCACTTCAGCTTGCACTCTCTGTGCTAATCTACTGCCACCCTTCTACTCTGCTGGACTCCTTGTTTACTATGCATCCCTTACCATGCACACCTTAGCATGCTTCTGCTTACCTATGGTCATGTGAGGAGACTCATCTGTCTATGCCTGCTGTTTTATACAGCTTTTGAGCACATCACTGGATTGAAAAATTAATAAACGGACTGTTTCACCTATAAACAGCTATTTTGATTTTATTAGATCTTATATAGTAACTACTATTGGTTATGCAATTGAATCTTGAACAAAATCTAACTAACTTCGCAGGGGGGTGAAAAGGTACAAAACATGTCCACTGTACAGATCATAGCAAACAACCTACTCAGGGGTCATGTGGTACTCAACAAAGTTCACAATTATTCATATAATCTGTATGTTATGTGTGGCAATACACATTTTGGTTGTTTTTTCTTTGAAGTACATATATTTTATTTCCCGTTGTACTTTGTAAAACACTGATCATCTTCCTTGCAAAAGCATGCTTTCTTTCTAAAATTCCAGCCATTTCATTCTTGCACATTTTCTAAATGCAAAATCATGACTGTCCCACGTGAATTGAAAAAATTATGAGGTACGCAACAAGGACACCTTGAACTCACCGGGTTAATCCTTAGTCTATGGAATTCCATGTCTCAGCATGCATGGTCAGTTTGCCAGGGTCAAACAGTCTAAGACTGCTTCATGTGCTCATTTAATGTTGAATAAGTACCACAGCAGTTTACAATTAATATGTGAAAGTACTACTTATTTAACACATGCACCACATTGGGAATGGAAATGAAGGTCTCTCCTGAGAGGGAGAAAACTTCACATATCTCCAAAAGAACATGGATTTTCCTCATAATTTAAAGAGCAACTAAAATAGATACAATTTGTTAATACACAAAAAGTCATTTTCACAGTTTTTGTACGTTTCTATTGCTTAAATAACATGGGCCACTATACACAGTATATATTGTGTTATAAAGTGTTGCCCTGAAAAGAAAACACTTCTAAATTATCTGGGTTTTTAAAAATATTTATACTTTAGGGCTCTCTAGATCTCTGTGTTGATCTACAAACTTGAATGAAGTCAATGAATCAAATTATAATTTGTATAAACTGACATCTTTGAACCGGTGTGGTTATACCTTCTTAAACATAAGGCCTGCAAGTTACATTACTGCTTTCAATTACGAGAGATTTGTCCCTGGGGTATGATTTTCACTTCATAAAATTAGTACTGTTATGGCTCATCACCACCAGAGCTGGGAACTTCCCAGGGTAGGCCACCAGGATCTCTCCCTCTTTTGTGTGGAGGCAGGGCTAGCTGTACACAGTAGTGGGGCTAGACCCAGATAGCATTCAGTTAGCCTGGAGGAGTTGGTGTAGGTCAATGAAAAACCTACCTGGGAACTCTCCAAGTTTAACCCTGACTCATCAGATAAAATGCTGCTTCCCTGGGTCTCCGGGTCACTATACTCTTCCTCTGGTGCAGGGGAGGAAGTTTTAGCCATGCCACTCCCTGCCCAAGTCCCCTCCGACTTCCAACCCATTAAATGCTATCCGAGGACCCTTGTCCTTTCGCATAACTAATCACATCCTCACACAGCTACCCTGATGCATGGCTAGCCCTGCTTCCTTGCGAAGCCACTCCTCTAGAGAGAGGTTTGGGTAGACAGCCTTGAGAGTTTCCCAGGATTAGCCCCTCATACTGATGTCATACACAAGGGAAAGCAAGATTATAAATAATCATGTTACTATTGCGTATTGTATATTGTATGCAGTAGCATACCTAATAGGGGTTCAGTCTGTCCCGGGTGCCATTTGTCAGGCACACTGAGGCCCGAGAGGCTGTCTAACGCGGGCCCGCAGCTTACCGCTGTGGAGCTCGCACACTGTTTCCTCACACAGTGTGCGGGCGCCACAGTGGTAAGCTGCAGGCCCACTTTAAGAGGCTGTCAGGCCGCATAGATGTCCGTGGGGCCCCAGTGATGCTTGCCAGGCCAAAATACCAATGAAAACTGCAAGAGAGGAGAGGGGTGTGGGAGAGAGAGAATGAATGAGTGAGTCAGTCAGTGAGTCAGTGTTTAGGGGCAGAAATGTAACATGCAGGCTGTTGGGGGGCAGAGGTGGCACAGACAGGCTGCTGAGGGGCAGAGGTGTTATAGGAAGGCTGCTTCAAGGGCAGAGGTGGCACAGGTAGGCTGCTAAAGCAGCAGAGGTGGCACTGGCAGGCAGTTTCATTGGCAGTGGTTCCACAGGCAGGTTGCTTAAGGGGCAGGGGTGGCACAGGCAGTCAACTAAAGGGGCAGAGGTGGCACAGGCAGTATGTTTTCAGGTGGCACTGGCAGGCTCTTTAAGGGGCAGCGGTGGCACAGGCAGCCAACTAAAGGGGCAGAGGTGGCACAGGCAGTATGTTTCAGGGGCAACAGTGGCACAGGCAGGGCGCTTTAGGGGAAGAGGTTGTACTACGCCGTGCTACCATCAATGTCTGGCTCAGTATATAGTGATGGGAATTATGCTGTACCATATCTTTTCAGCGATTTTTCAGATGTCCAATTGATATACAGTTTACAAATTTGTGAAATAAATATTCTTGCCAACATTACAGAATCAACCTCTGGGTGCCAAATACTCTAGGTAGGCCCCGGATTGTGTGTCGTACTATTGTAAAATTGTACCACTGAGTTTACTCCAGTTTCATGGCTCAGCTGTTAACCTATTTTACAGCATTGATTACATACGTTTTGAATCACTCTGACAACGCAATTGCTTCCGTACACATGTGGATTAAAAATCCATTATGAATCTGATGACGTTGCAAAGCAATCAGAACATTTCACAATTCTTGCAGCAAATAAAATTTACAAACACATGATTATAGGACACGTGACATAATGAATATACCTATTGGAATAAGTACCACAGAGAAACTAGTGCTAATAAGCAAATTATTAAAAATGTTAGGCAAAAAAACATTTCATCAGAAATGCCAATCAAAATTATATTGAATTTTGTATTTTCCTGGTGAAAAATATGTTGGGGAAAAAAAACAGGAATCAGGTTTTAATTTCTACTGATAATTGTGGTTATAGGTTAAGTAGGATTCATTAAGCTCTGCATGACCCTACGTTTTAATTACCATAAATGCTCTTTTATTTGAGAACATTATCTTTTGTAATTTTATAAAGCACAATTTGAGAAAAAAGTGAATAATGTTCGTTTTAACATAGCTGCTAATAGTCTTGACTTTGTCTAGACCTTCTAGATAATCGGTCTTATGTCTTCCTCTGTAACCTGTTCCACCAAAGTTTTAATCTGTTTGGACTGCCGCCAGTTTAGAATTCACTGACTAAATCTGTAATTGTGCATTCTGTTAAGGGGTGTACACCATTTATTCCACAGGCAGAATACCACCCAGATAACCCAAGAAGCACCGGGTCATGCCATAAAGCATGTGACATCATAAGTGCACCAATACAGCTTAGCTAGTGTTGCAGCCTGACCAGGACAGTTCTGTGGGTGGGGAGGAGGCTGGACAACAATTTCAGTGCAAATGCACATAGCAGGACCTTCAAATGTGGTGGAATGCATATGGAAGTTGACAGTAGATGGCAGAGAGAGTTGAATTACTGTGCATGGGACTTTTGGGCCGCCCTCGGCCTGACCTAGCACAGCACCCCTAGTCACCTCTGTTTTTGGATCTCCGGTACACTAAAAGGTGCTATGCGCCTTTAAGAAATAGAGTGCCGGCATATGATGTCATATCCCACTGCGCTTTATCTCAACATCACACATTGCCTTTTAACGAAGAGCCAGCACAGCATCCATGGTGTAAATAGGTTGGTTAGATCAAAAATCTCAAATCAGTGGTGTAACGGGTTCACCAAGAGAGCTGTAGTAACTCCCAGAGATCACCCACATGTATCCTCCTCTTGTCCCCGGAATAACTTCCAGCACCAGCCAGCATGCGCACCTTGGAACTCTGCTATGTGTACCCAATAAGTAGACACAACTACCTTGAATTGAGTACAGCAGGAATGAACATTTTATTGTTGTAAAACATAGACTCATATATCCACAGAACTTCATTAACATAAATTAACATTGATAAACAGGCACATGTAGACAACCCAACCTTTAATCCCCTTTAGCTACTGAATCTCCCCCTGGCAGCAATCCTGTTAATGTGATTAGTTTACACAATGGAGTTCCTGACTGTGCAAACTTTTTATGGCAGCCAGACTGGAGCCATCTCTGACTACCTTGGGGCCTTGTACGACAGGTCATTCTGTCACAAGTGGGACACTGGGGAGCTTGATCGCCCAAGACGGCAATTCCCCCCCTCTCCATTTTGAACCATGGGGACTAGTCACTGCTTACAATATCATAGTGTACACATGCCTACCTGTATGTAGGTTCTGTGGAAAGAAGACAGTAATCAGCTGTTTGGAGCACAAATACAGCAAACCGTTTTTTGTTTTTTTTTAAAGATGTAATAGGTATATTTTCTATTTTTCTGATGCCACCCCTGGGGGAGCCAAATATCTTTACTCTCAGTCAGTTAAAGATTTTTTCCCATCTTCCTCTACTCTTCATTCCTTTTGCTCTACTTTTCCCATGTTTCTCTCTTCTCTCCTTCCTTTCTTTCTCTTTCTTTTGTTTCTCTGCCATCTCATGTCTCTCTTCTCCTTGCTTATCTTTAATCTCTTCCTTTCTTCCTTCCCCTTTTCTCCTCTTCCTTTCTTTTTGCTCTTCCCCCTCTCACTCCAGAATCTCTCCTTTTCTTTACTTTTTATCCTTGCTGCACTCTCTTCTATCTCTTTCTCTCTTCACTCTTTACTCTCTCTTTGCGCTCCTCTTTTAATAATCTCCACTCTCTATTTAGGTATTGGGGTTGCTGTTCAGTCACTTGTCCGATTGACATTGACAAGCCTTGAGTTCACATTTAAGCATGATGATGCAAATGAAGGAAAGGAAAATGCAGTAACATATCCTATAAGAGAAATAAAGCACCTGTTTCTTGCTGATGAGAAAAGATCAGGAACAAGAAACTTAGTGTAGCCGCCTTTTATCCCCCTCATAGCTATGTATTTATGAATATATTAAGACTCATTAAAAATTTTGGGTTTTAGTAGGTAAAGTGAAAGCTGTTTATAAGATTGTTGCCTAAATGTAACTATGAAAAATGACCCTGCCTCAAATACATACTACAAGTTAGCAATCATCACAAACCTGGAATCTTGTGCTTATCATTGGATTCCTGAGTTTATTGCTTATATACACGTGTTCTTTCTAATATTGAAATCCATAATCAGTCTGATAATTTGCTAAACCTTCAGACGTAGTTCACTATTGCCGTAGCAAGGAAAGTACCCAAACACATGATTACAGACCATTTTTCTTTATAAACAGTCTAATTTTTAGTATTCACTATACAGCCACTGGTGCTTTTATACAAAGTACTGATGGTGAAAGCAGTAACTGGTTCAAGTTTACAAAATATATATTTGTCCACAGTTTAAAGAGCTTATCGGTAGTTTGTATTTTGTACAGATTTTATTGGAATATTCTTTTTTGTATAAAAAAGTAAAACAAATGCAGTATAAATTCCCCCCCGCATGATCTGAATTTCATAGGTTCAGTAAATGATCCAGATTAGTCTGAAATTAAGTACTTTTCTTGCACAATGCCCAAAAATGGGCCTCTTTGGGACTCAAATCCCTCTGTCCCTCTTTTCTGCCCTGATGTTCCTCTAGGAATGTTGGCTGGGTATAGAGTAGTGTTCTACAGCACTAAAATATGATTAGAAATCAGAGTAAATATTATAAAGGCTTTTAAATCTCAGCCCTAAAACAAAATACCCCATTTTTGGTCATTTCAAATGTTGGGGAGTGTGATGCCATAAGGCATTTATATACCAGCTCGCCAGAAGGTGTAATATTTATATTTAATTGCACTTTTTTTTGTATTTTGAGATTTATATACAGTTGAGCATGTCAGTCAAAGCAAAACTGGAGCTGAATCAGACCCAGTGGCTGGGAAATTGAGGAAGCTAGTGTTGCTAATGTTTCTAGCTTTCTCTTGGACCATTTCTAGAGCTCAAGTCTTTTTTAAGAAGCCATTGCTGCCACTTATTGGGGCAAGTGGGTGTGGCTAAATGTACCCTCCCCCATTTCAACCTTGTTCTACCTACTTTGGCAATGCCACACGTGTCCTTACTTTGCTCTGAACCGAGCCTAAAAGAGTGTGAAAAGGTTTCTTGAGTTGGGCAGAAATACACAAAACTATACAATTTATAAATAAAACCACAAATTTAAGAAAGAAACCATAACTCATGTTGTTTTCCTAAATGAATAAAACAGAAAAAAAACAATATAAAAAAGTAAAACAAAATATGTAAACAGAATGGCCTTAAATCAGATCAGAGGACTACATTTTGTATGATTAAATAACAACCCGCTGACAGTTGTGAACAAAATTCTACTTTTGTGCATTAGATGAACATAACAAAGAATTACTATTCCATATATAGTTTACATAGACGATATAAGTGTTGTAGAAATATTGAAGGTGTGAGGCTATGAAGTTGAAAGGCCAATGTAAATGTACTAAGTAGGATGGTATTAATAGAAGCGGCAGTATTATGTAGAGCGAGTCATCCCATGCATGCAGACAATTTAAAGGAATTTACTCCAGTGAGGTCGATTAATGACTTCTGAATATCCGGGCTTGTCTTAGCCAAGTGCCTGCTAAAATTGGATGGGTGTTTCTGTGGTGATTTGTGTTTACGATCATAACATCATCTTGTTTGTGTCAGTGTATGTGTGCTTCCTTGATTCCGTGTTCAGCAGGTCCATCAAGTTTTTGTTGTAATGTAACCTATACATGTGCTATCCAGTGGGGTCAAAAAAAGAACGGGAGACAGAGAATGAAGGTTGGAGATAAATTGAGGCTCAAGTCTTCAATCCTGTGTGCAAAAATTCTGATGGCAAGCAGATTTGTTCTACACACAAAATGTCTTCTCACAAACAAATGCATTTAGGGAAAAATCCCAGATAATTCACAGGCATAATTTGGAACATTAGCTATAGGTGACAGTGCTGTTATGTATTGTCATTTATAATGTGAGTTGTAAAATATTAGCAGACGACATAGGGTACCAGATCGGCATTTCCATACCCCCCCCAACATTGCACATATCCAAACGGCAGTGGTGCCCAGGGTTTTTATTCTAGAGTTCAGAAAGGCAGCCACTATATATCTGCACACCCTATGACAGTACTTAGAAATTAGGAACATCATTACTAGCATATTCTTTTCCAGTGGATGGGTTCAGAATTGTTATGGAGGAGCGGGTCAAGAGATTTTCCTGATTGTTTATTCAAGAAGCAAAAGGAGGTTAAGGTTCAATGTCTATGTAAAAGGAGAGTCATGCTGAAATATTATACTCCAGATTACTGCTCCTTTAGCAGCTCATTAGAGCCCTTTTTGATCCATGAAGCCTCAATGAGAGAAGACTTTGAGGACTTCCTCCCAACAGTCCAAGTTGTCACAGGACAGTCCTGATACATTTAAAAAAGCTGTAATTTATTAGAAGTTATTTAAAGGTACACTCCACTTTCACGTCATAGCTGCATGGTACACCCTCCCTTGCAATTTGCCTCTTTCTCCACCATCAGTTATTTGCATTTCCCTCTTTTTCCACCATCGGTTATTTGCTGAGACACTTAACCCCAGTCAATTCCAGCCAACCATGTAGAACCATGGAGAAGGAGTTCAGCTGCTGAGCTGAAGTTAGGCGCCTTTTATTCTTACGAAAAATGCATAATAAAGTACTCACAAAGTGCTATATTACACATTCTTCTCTAGTGGGACTGTCAGAGACAGTAAACTATGTTACTTATTATAGAAACTTTTAATAGTTATTTCATTTTGTTATGAAAAGAAAAAAGCAAGCCATTTCATCTTCCTTTCAACATATTCTCAAATCACTTAGTATGCCAAAATCTCTAGATAATGTTTGTAACACAGACGGAATTTTGCTACAGATAACATGACTTTCCCTAGGGCAGATCATAAAAAAAAAAAGTTCCGAAGGATATTAATATCAAAGTTAAACACAGAGTGCTCAGCTTTCATATCTTTCTTAAAATATGACCCATTTCATATTAATTTATCATCTATTTAAAAACAAAGAAGACATTTTTAGGAAAGGGGTAGCAGAGAATACACCACTGACAACTGATGAGTGGTCTTTTCTCATATGATACGATATGCATACCAGGGAGATTCACAAGGCAGGCTACCAAGAGTTCTCCCTCTTGGGCAATAGGGCTAGTAATCTGTGGAGCAGGGCCTAGACACTTATGGGGGTGAGGCTAGCTCCAAACAGTCTTTAGTGTGTGTGTGGAGTAGAAGGAAAGAGGTAAGTGACCTGAAGTCCTGAGGAAGCAGCGTATGAAGATATAAGATCCAACCGGAAAAGGGTTGTTGTGTACCTCTATAAATTAAGACATATTATACATGGGTGTATGTTATATCCAACACTTTATAGTCTTCAGTATACTTGCAGCATGCAGGTGAGCTGAATACGACTTACTGTCTTCACTCTGCATTATGAAGAGCCACCCATGTGCATTTCTTCTTCAAAAGCATTATTACATATTTGAGCTGTCAATAAAGAAACGCCTATATCACGGTTGGAAAAAAATGTTGCAGCACAGATATCAATGACGTACTTGAAAAATGCCCACACCCACTTTATCAAAGCCCCACCCATTACCAAACCCATGTAATTAGCATAATTTACCTCTGCCTAGTTATTACGGCACATACATCCTTGGTGTGTATTAGATACACTTGCATTTGTACTAAGCTGGTAAATGTTTTCCACTTTACACAGGTTATTTTAAAGAAAGTAGATAAATAACAAAGAAATTCGTGATATTAAAACTGCACAGCATTAAACAAATAATAGTAAAATAAAATTCCCCAAATCCAGTATTTTATTCACATTTTGTGCTGGTCGGGGCCTGAGTAAGTGTTTTGCATAAACTTAATGAGGTGTTAAGGGCAATGGGACTATAAAGTAACCTTTGGCACTCTAGAGGTTGTGTATTATAATCCCCATTATGCATTAGCATAGCCCTCAATAGTATACAGTTAGCCAGACATAGATATGTAACAGTGCAGTACATAGTGAGCTCAACATATGTTATACAACATAAATCCGATTAATATATATTGAGCTAGACACTGATGGTTGTACTGCATACCTCCCAACATTATATATTGAGCCAGACAATGAGAGCATAACTCCCATCCTTCAATAGTAAGTCAGACACTGAGGGTGGTACAGTACAACTCCCATCAATATATACTAAGCGTGACAGTGGTACACCACAGCTCCCATCATTACATAGTGATCCAGATACAGATGACTGTACAGCATGACTCATATCCTTATATATCCAGAAACAGAGGGTTCTACAGCATGACTCCTATCATTATATAGTGATCCATACACAGGCAATGGTGCTGCAAGACTACCATCATTAAATAGTGATCCAGACATTAACGGGGTACAGTATAACTCTTATCATTACAGAGTCAGACACACATGATACAGCAAAACTCCCATCACTATATACTGGACCCAGCACTGATGGCGGTACAGCATAACTCCCATCACTATCACTATATACTGAGCTAGACATTGATGGTGGTACACCATACTCCCATCACTATATGGTGAGCCAGACATTGACAGTGGTATAACATAACTCCCATCTCCCATCATCTTCATTTTTCACTCACTCTCACTCACTGACACTTATTCATGCTCTCTCCCAATCTCATTTGCACTTTCCCTTACATTTTTACTCACTCTCTCACTTTCTCACTCATGCTGTTTCTCACTAACACATGCTATCATGCTCTTACACATGCTTGCTCTCTCACTCAATTGTTCACACATTGACTCTCACTCACACACACGCTCACTCACTTTCTCAAACGATCTCCCTCATGCTCACTTTTTAACACATTCACTCACACTCTTACTCATGCTTTCTCACACATTCTTATTCACAATCTCTCAAGCTCTCTCATGTTCATGACTCTCACTGACACTGTCTCACACTAACTCACTCTCCCTCACTCTTATTCATAATATCTCACGCTATGCTTTCACACCCTCACTGACAATTTCTCACACTCACTAATGTTGTCTCACACTCTCATTCACTCTCTCAGGCTCTCTCACTTTCTCACTCACACTTTCATTTACTCTCTCACACACTCTCACTGTCTCTCTCAATGCCCCCTACCTTCTCTGTGGATTTCTTCCAAGTCACTGTCTCCTTTCTTGCAGCTCCGCTACTTTTCTTGCCTCTTCTTTTTTCTTTTCTTACTTTTGTCCTCTTCTCCTCTTCTGTAGCAACTCCGCTGACCAGGGCCTCAGGGAACACTTCCTTAAATGGGCAAAAGGGGTGTGAGCAGAGGCTCGGCCCCTTTGAGGAAACACCATGGAAGGCCTGGCCAGAAAAAGACCCGTATGCGCATTTCAGCTATAGAAGGGCCAACACCGCTGAATAGTAGCCAGGACACATGTCCGGACAAAATTTTCAAAAATCTAGACGGTTTTTGCAAAATTGGGACAAGTTGGCAGGTATGCAATATGAACATGTATTGGCATCACCACACTTACTTAAACTGCCTCTCCAGCTGCAGCCTTGCAGTGTGCAGCCACTGGTTAGATATATGCAGCCTCACATTGCAAATGCATCAACATTTGTGGCTGCACTGTTACGTTTTTATGTTTATCAGTATGTCATTTGGTGGCTCATGGCCTTAAAGTACCTTGGTTGCTTAATTATCTCCAATCCAGGTCTGGTGGAGCTGTGTGCAACACCTAATTCTTGGCTCTAGGATATGACGTAATATCCCTGCACTCTGAATTATCAAGTTGTGCACAGACACAAAGGATGGCACTTGGATGGGTTTGTGCCCTGGTTGCACAGGTCTCCACCTCATCTAATTGTGTAGCCAAAAAGTGCCTCTGGTGGCTTTCATAGGGCAGAACCACTATGGGCCCCTAGAATTAGCCAAAGCCCAGGTAAGTTGTCCTTTTTACGCAGTAGTAGAAGCTGACCTGCTGATATGGCATCATGCAGAGCCAATGGAGTTGGCCCTTATAAAGCTTGATGAAGCTCTACCCAGAATATGTACAGCCCAATGTGAAGGCTGTTTTCAGCAGGAGAGACAGAGAAGATATGTGACATTCTTAGAGCATGAATTTCCCATACCAACCTTGTGAAATTAGTATTACAGGCATTCTAAAGACTGGATTGCTTCTTAGAGTGATATCAACTTTGTATATGGATTATCGTATAGCCCGGAGGCAGTTTCTTAATGACATTGTTGTATGTTGTTTTGATAAAGCTATGTAGGTGAAGTAATGGGAATATCTGTTTATTTACACAAGCAGACTAAGCAAGACCTTTACATTTTCACTACATTATACAAAATATTCACAAAACAGATGATCTAAATGTGTAAGGTATTCCTCTTTTATAAACTAAAAGTGAAATGATTAATGGTGCTACCTACTAATAATTTCCTATAATACCAGAGACCTATTGTTGAATTATCTGACAGTTTAGACAATTTTTTGCAGAGTGATTTGTTAATCATTTAAGAATGTTTTTCTTGCTTGATAAATCTTGGCCATGAGGTTTAAATAACTAAAAATAAATTAAATCCCTTTGAGATATGTAAACATAGACTTGTTGAAAAAGTAAATATATTTTTGGCTCTAATAATAGTACTAAAATTGTTCACTGTATTATGCAGTAGGTTTTGACATTTACTAGTCAGTGCATAGCTGTCCCTGCTGGTTAAAATTTACAACTTCAGGTGAATGAGAGAATTTTAACGGCCCCTCGTATGTGTTGCATATATGTTGTAAGGATTCAAAGACTTGAGATACCAATGATGCAGAAAAAGAGCCAGCTTGGCAGGACTTCATTGAAATGTGATGACAAGCCTCGGGGGCGCTTTTTGGTGTCAGCTAATTTGTGAAAACCTATCCACCACTCCATGATTCCTTGGAGATTATTTGGGTGAACAGGGTGAACAAACGATACTTACGCGGGTTTTATGTTTTACAGTATACAAGTTCCTATATTACAATTGTGTGCTAATTCAGTTAAATGGCTGAGAGAGCCGCAACAGCAAAATTATAAAAACTAAAGTAGAGGTTGTGCTACCATATAGGTTGAGTAAGCAGTTGCTGAGAGCCCTATTTAATCTTTGTAGGACATATCTGAAGATAGGGGGAAGAAACACTTGTTAATAATTGATATTACATCAGTATCATACCAGGGAACTTACTAAATGAGAATATGAAATATTAACCAAAATTTACCATGTAGTGACCATACCTGAGCACAGCTTCTCTGGGTCACAGTCTGAAATCTCAGGGTCGCAGGAGCAGCATGTAGACGTGGGTTATATTTGTGTGTGTGTGTATATGTGTGAAGTATTGACATACCCTCAAGTGTTCTTCTTTAGGAGGGATGCGTATGTATCTGTGTGTTCTACAGCTCTGAAAGTCACGGGCATACATAGACAGCAGGATATATCCAAAATGTTTATATGTCAGTGGGGAATGTGTTTTAACCATCTGAGTAATTCTAATCTTCTAAAACTTGACTGATCAATGCAGAAGTGGAATTTTGTGTTAGTGCAAGATAATAACCAAGCTTTAAAATGCCAGTTTGACTACCTGTGCACATGGAGATCCTCAGGATTTTTTACAGGGGGGAAAAATATTCCACTCTTCCACCCCTATACCTCCTTACCCTAACTTACCCCCAATACCTCCTTAACTCCTCAGGATAGGGGTTTCCTGGTGGGAGGTAAATGTTAGTTACCCATTAATTGGAAAAATGATGAGTAGTTAGCAGACCAGCATGTACCTGCATAACATGAGAACTTTAGTTTACAATAGCTATGGTGGTAAAGATTAGCGACACCCATCCCAGTTTAGAATTTCTATGGTGTTCCGCCAATAATGACTGTATATAATGGGAGCTGCAGTCAACAACAAAAAAGTTAGTGTGTAGTGTAGGCATACCTGGGAACTGGTTACACCTACCTGGAGCCCCCTCTTGCGGGATGGGGGTAAGAGGTCCGCCTGATGTTGGTGGGCAGTGCAGCCGGCGTCAGTGGGGGCTCCTACCTGTTTCTCGCATTTTGGAGGACTCCAGTGCAATCGTCCCTTAGGGATCATGGGAAATTAAGGGATTTGTGTCTTAAATGCAATCGCTATGCCTTTGGGTGAATGTCAGAAACAGGAAACTTAAAGCTGAGTAACTAACAAACATCACAGTATTAAAATATGAATTAAGTATCAGTAACAGTGAATTAACAGTGGTTTTTAGTGCTCCGTTTAATATATGATTTTATCTTAGCTGAGCCTTCCATTTAAGGCAACGAAAAAAAACATTGTTTGGAATCAAGGAGAGACTCGGTAAAAATAATGACATTTTCCCAGTAACTCCAACCGATATATTGTAGAAACCATGACTAAATCATATCTGCCTTTAAGTGTGATGGATGTAACATAAACATGCCTGGATGTAGATGTTTGTTTTATTAGGGCTTCTTGAATAACAGCTTTTGTGGCAGATTTTAATCAACCACAATTGATCCTTTTTGACATAAAAAGTTGTATTTCAGACACATAAAGTGTAAAATGTATACAATACGTACAATGAGGACCTGGCTGAGAATAGAACGTTAAGGTCAGTTGCTGATGAATGATAATAAAGGAAGAGATTTGCGGTACAAGCGACAATCAGGCATTTCCCTGGTTTGTCTGATGGCTAGTCCGAGCCTGTTCTCTATCATAAAGTATGTCGCTGCCAGAGATATGTGCATTTGGGTTAAACAAAACTGAAGACTGGAGAGGACTACCACATTGTGTGGAGGTAGTGCACAAGAGGTCTATTGGCTTGTTGAAGGGGGGTGTGAGAAAGAGGCTTCTTGTCTCGGGCGCTATTTGGTCAAGGACTGACACTGCTGAAAATTCTAGAAGTTAATCAGTCAAAGCAGTTTCCTTGAAATGCTTTTTGTAATGCAGGCATTACAGCTGTGTTATTATAGCCTTTGCCACAGCTATCAACTTCCCTCATCTTCTACTATTAGATATAGACCATGGTTCACTGAGATATGTGAAAGTTCTTTAGTCAAAGCGGCTCCACACATAACATTAATATATCTATATCTATATAAGTTATGGCCTATGCATAATTGTCTTATTCACCTACAAATATGATACTGCAGAAGAGATTAGGCCCCTGGGAATTAGCATAGCTTAATGTACAAGGCACATGTATGAGTGTGGGTTAGTGCGCAGTGATTGGTGGGTGCATGGTGGGGGGCGTGGATTCAGAGGGGGATATAGGGGTGAACTTTGGGTGACCAGGGTCATTGCCATTTTGGTAGCCCCCTAGCAGTCACTTCCCTCCGTCCCCTTTTTTCCTGTGTCATTTCTATGTTCTAGCTTTCTTTTCGTTGTCGCAGCAGGAGGGTGGCGTGTCCTTGTGGGTCAGGGATTGGTAATGGTGGAAATGGAAGGTGGTGTTAAGGACGGAAGGTGGGTCTCCATCATCCCCTAACCTCTTGTGGTAAGGTCAATGACCTTGGTTTTGCCCACAGAGCTTATGGTCAGCTGGTGGCAGCACAGTGAGCTGTTGGTATTGGAGGACGGGGGAGGTGAGTACCTTGGTGATTGCAAGTATGGAATCAAGGACGGAGTTACTTTATTGTTACTGTCTAAGTTAGGTTTGGATGTTTTCAGTGTTAAATTATTCATTGTTAATATTAATTTGTTTATAGGTTGGTGTTTTTTCTCTTGAAAATAGGCTAACACAGTATGGTTTTTGTGTTTTGTAATAACACTGTGGCCTGTTTTCATCCATATACAGTTGACTGTATATGTGGTTGGTGGGTTGGTAAGGCGTAGTTTTTGTTTAGCCCGGAGCACATGAACACTTCTTCATACATGAGCTCTGTGGGTTAAAACTAGATTGAAATCAGAAAATTCAACAAATTTATAAAAACGAGTCACTAATTGAAAAGTGACTACCAAGAAAGCCTATTATCTAAAATCTGTATGAGTTAAAAATTATACAATGTACCTTGAATTTTGACATACAATACTGTATATTTAATATATTTTCATTTAGTATATGTTTTATTTTAAACTGCTTAATTGAACAAATTCCTTACAAAATGAAATATTGTCAGATTCTTAATGGAAATTAAAATATCATTTGTAACAATTTTACTCTTCAGTATATAATGGAGATAGAAACAACCAACGTCTTGGACCCATATTGTTTATAATGTAATATAAATCTGTACCAGCAGCAAAACCGATTCTTCTGTGATGTACATTATCCTGCTACTTAAACCACGTGTGAGTTGTAAGTTAACAATAAGTGAGATGGTTTCTTTTGGTAAATGAGGAAGCGGTCGGAGGCTTAGTGATTGTAAGAGGTTTGGGGCTTATTACAGGAGAGGTCCAGGGCTGAGTAAGGGATGTATGTAAACAGAAACGTGAATTAAGAAACTAAGGGGGACTCAAAGGCTATGGAAGAGATAGGGAAAGGGCTTTGGTAAAAGGAACAGTTCCATTTACTGTGGTTCCTTACTAGGGCCAGACTGGGTATGATGAGGTGGCCCTAATACTTCAAGCTCAACAGCTGGATATAAGACTTACATTATGTTTTGAAGCTCTTGCAGTATATGCAGTAGATGGACAGATGTCGGCCAGCGGCCTTTGCCCAGTGTTCCAGATGGCCAGTCCAAGCCGGTCCCTTACAGTTGGGGATAGCCTCCACACACAGCTAGCACCTCACCCTTAAGAAGTCACCCGCCCAGAAGATGGAGAATTCTGGGTAGCCTACCCTAGGACGTTCTCAAGTATGAGTGGGCTTAGGGTATTAGGGTATTAGCAGGGTTTTGCCAAGACTTTTTAGGGGACTGTGTGAGCAATTGATATCTATTTATGCTAGTAAGTAGGGCCTTTAAAAGTATAAGAATAATGTTATTGGGTTCCATAGATGGACTACCCCTGCTAATGCGCAAAATATGTGTCAACATATCAGGAGCTTATTTTTAAATCTGTGGAAAATGTACAACTTATATCTATCTGTTACATGGTATAACTACACAAGTGAATTTCTAATTTGTTCATATTCTTACATTGTTTCTTAGAAGTAAGGAAATGAACATTAAAACCTTGCTGATCCAGCCAAATCATAATAACCATCTGGGTAAAGGTGTTTTATGGAGATAACAGTAGTAGTAGTAGTTTTAAAACTTTGATTTTCAATGTTTTGCAGAAAAAAAAGACAAAATAGAGGAACTATGTAAAAAAAAAAGTAGTATAGCTCTGGAAATTTTCCCATACCGGAGAACTATTCATTCCTTGTTGATGCAAGTAACATTTGAGTTGGGGGGAAAAAGTATGCTGAGTGAACAACTTTAATGGAGAACAGGATGACTCAATACACTGGCACTGAAATACAGACTCTTTCAGCCTTAGAATGCATGTTCAAATTACCATCTGAAAGGTACTCTGTAATAATTAATGTGAACTGAGTTATAAGGGCCATGCCAGTTCCTGTTGAACGGATGCCCATATAACAGCGTCCAAGCTGGAAGATGCCCTTGACAAGCGTGGTTTTTTATTTTATTCTTAACCTTAATACCTTCCCTGGAGTGAAAGGCCCACCATAAAGCAAAATTGGTTGGCACTTTATTCAATCTGAAGGTTAAATCTGGATTGTCTGATACAAAAAATGGGCTTCTATTTATTAATGCTACACTAGGTATAAGACAAACTATATTTCACCAAGGAGAGAATTTTATTTTTTCACTAACAAAAATTCACTCAAAAGTTCAAATTTACCAAGAGGCAAACCCTGGTGGGTTTCTATTGATACTAGGACCAGTATTGCCCTGCATAAGTTATTGTTAATGAGAAGATTTCACACCTCAACAGTTTATCAAAGCCGAACTTGTATTAACTTCCCATTCCACAACAGCATATAAAGAAAAAAATGTGTGTTTTAGACAATACAGAGCAGCAACCGCCACACTTCGTGATTTCACCCTTCAAACCACTATGCATGAGGGATGAGAACACATTGGTTTCTCAAATTAAAGAAAGGACACTACAATGACATATACAGGATTTTGAGTTAGGGTCCCCCCATTAATTTCACTTCTATAGTGGCTCTGGGTTTTGTCCTTGCAAAAAGCAGATCCGTACAACGCAGTTGAGTCATTCTCTACCTACCACATACTCACTGGAAGGGTAAATGTGTTTATGGGATTTTGCACAATCTCATAAACAGAGATGTATTTACCTTCTGTGCTGCCCAAGTGCACACACAAGCCCTGGTCGGTACCTTTAAGACACAGAGCAGCGGGATATGACGTCATATTCTGGCACTCTATGCATTCATGCTAACACACACTCCCATTCACACACTTACACATACACCCTTATGCTTACAAACACTTACGCATTCATGCTTACACACACTTATACATATACTCTTACTCTAACATACATACATACATACTTACTTATTCCTTCACTCACATCCTCCCTTCCTCACCTCTTTACCCTGCTTGCCTCTCTCTCTGTGGCTCATGTGTGAGCAGCCTCGTTTTTACTGTGTGGTCATATAACCTTGTGTTATGTGACCCCACTGGGTTCCCACCACCCGGGTGGTACAAAATTCTTCATAACGTTGGACCAACCCTTTGGGAAAAATTTTGGACTCCCCCCTCCACCTGGGCCAGCCTGCCTCTGACCTCACAATACTTGCCAACATTTTGGGCTCCTGTTGCTCAGGTACCATACAGCACATTAAGTCAAAGGATACTCCAGAAGACAGGAGTCTGTTTGTTGGGACTGCCATAGCAAATTCAGGACTGTTTGATACTGCAATTATGCCTAGTGGTCCCCATGGCCAATCCAGGCCTTATAAAAACTTCAGGGTATGAGGACTTGGTCCTATGAAGCCTCTAGTTTCACAAAATCAGAAGTATTAATTTCAATTCTAAAGGGTAGATGCACATATGATGGTTTAATATGGTGGTTTAATAACAGAAACCATTATGAAGAAGAATACATAGTACAATACCAAAGAAAGTAGTATAATATATAATATTAATTTAATAATTAAATTATTTCGAGAAGGGAAGGAAGGAATTGGCTGCACTCATAATGTCTTGGGTGTTGGATTGTTCCCTGGACCTGGATGCGAACTTCTTTATGTGAGAGATATATCAGGTATTTCTGGAAGGAGACAATAATTTAACGTAGAGTAACATTCTTAATGCAGGGAATAGGGACTGTGTATTAGTATTGTAGGGCGATGAAGCTTATATACGTATACATGTGCAGCCTTGTAAACTTGTTTACCATTTCTTATTTTGTCAATAAAATGTGTTTAAAATGTTTTTTAAATTATAATTGAATCATTTACCATAATACATTTAATAGAATTTAAGATCATTTTAATAATCAGTAATGTAGGCTTTAATGTCAAAAATAAAAAACATGGAAAAAATGTAAAATAAAATAGCAAATTGAAGTCAATGGTAAAAGCCAACTTTACTATATAAAAAATAATGAATACTATAGAAAGGGACATCATGCTTTAGGACTGGCAAACAAACAAGGTCAAATGTATTTTATCTGGGACAAAAGTCAGTGTTGCTTATCAAAGATTAAATAGTGCAGTACAGTGCAAAAGGTAGGGCAGATAACAGGTTCACTGACCAGCGTAGCAAATAATGGGGAAATAAGGCCAATTAATGCTGCTTTTAGCTTTTTTCCTCTCTTTTAGATCCAGTTCAAGCTAGGTGAGCCTCTAGAGCACTGATTCCCGGGTGGGAATATACACATTTATGAATAGGCACAAACTACCATAGATACATACATACATGAATACACACTTTTTCTTTCACTTTCATATATACTCCATGAAGTTATTGAAGGAGGCTATTCAAAATGGTTGCCACATAATCCTGTTGTGGCTGCGCATGAAACTAGAGTATAAGTAATATATATTGTGACAACAGATTGTTTGAACGAGACCACTCAACAACTGGACATTTAAGAATACAGCCATCCTCAGGTTGTTTTTTACCTGTTGTTTCTGTGCACATTGTACAGCGCTGCAGAATATGATGGTGCTATATAAAACAATAAATAATAATAACAACAATTTTGTAGGTATCCTAGCTATCTATACATCATCTTATGTTTCTTAATCCAGTAGCATGCTCGAAAGCAAGTAAGAACTTTTTCCAGACAAAGACCAAGAATCAAGTGATTTTTGCAATGCCCCAAAATCTTAAGAAAGCAGCTTGTACATGGATGCTGGCAGACAGTGATCTAGTAACAGCCACTCACCTCTCCTCGAGTATAACATGATTTTCACCAAGATCCAGAAACTGGATTGTAAATTACATTTGTAATCCGATTCTGTAGCACTATTACAATCATTGGAGACTAAAATTTAACTACCTTTTGATATGTGATTTGACAATAAACATAGGAACATATCATTTTACAGCAGATAACCTTTCGGCTCATCTACTCTACCCATTTTTATGATGTAGGGACCATGGTCTTAGATTCAAGATAGCTTTATCATGTTTAAATTCCTTCACTCTATTAGCCTCTACAGCTTTTGCTGGGAAGTTGTTCCACTTATCTACCACGCTCTTACTTAAAGATTAACACATGTGAAGATATCTTTGTACAGAAGAGGAAAAGTATTGCTATTCAATTAACCACATAAGAAAGGCTGCATTTGTTTTAAAGATTTTCAATATAAATTTGCATTATTTTATATAAAAAGCTAACCTGACATTGCACATCATGGTATTGCTATCTTATCTTAAAATATCCAGTATATATATAGTTTATATCCAATATAAATATCCAGAAAGATATTGTAATTTAGGCAATGGCCAAAGTTATGATGAGGACCATGCGCAATCTACCAGGTCTACCAATCGACCAGGGACATCACAGGGCAATTCACAATAAACAATCACACTTCCATAGCCAGACAAATTAGCAGTAGGTCTTGTACTAAGCCATGTCCTGCTTCAAAACGAATTTACAGGGCTCTGCCATTGAGATGGAAATGTTTCTTTTCTTGGGATCAGACTTCTTTCACGCTGTTACTTGCATGGATCTTTCTCTGTCGCAAGTGATTGCATACTAATGTCTGTCTGGCTTTCGCGGTAGCCCTTTTGCAACCAAGGGGTTTAATAATTCAATCTCTGGTCTGTTAAAATGTGTGTGAAAGTTTGAACTGTAGCAGGACTACATCTGCATTTTAATCAAGTTTTGTCATACCCTTAAATGTATGTGCTTTAAAAAGGGCTGTGTAAAGTGTTGGTATAAATAAAATATAATAATTGCTTTGTTCTCTTCGAATATACCCAAGATGGGTATAGAGATGGTTTAAGCAATCTCAGGTGTGCCAAGAACAAAAATGAAATTAAAGAATAGGGCTTCATTGGATGGTCTCATTCATTCCCTGATTTGAGCTTTTTGGGGAGGGACCACCTTTTCTAATATATTGTACGAAAAACCAAACATACATATTGTACATGATGTCCCCTGTTAAATGAGTGTAAAAGGTAATGGCTATTATGAGCCTACAGATTACTAAATTTGATTTAAAGGAGCATATTGCATATTGGAGTCTATTTTGCATGGATCCCCTAGCTGAATGAATGAGAAAGTGAGTGAATAATTGTACACGTGTATACGTGTGGGCAGAAATTGCACAGGCAGGCTGTTTAGGGAGCAGAGATGGCACCGACAGGCTGTTTAGGGGCAGATATGGCACAGGCAGGCTGTTTAAAGGGCGGAGCTGGCACAGGCAGGATGTCTAAGGGGCAGAAAAACACAGGCAGGCTGTTTAAGGGGCACAGACAAGCTGTTTGGGGACAAAAATGGCTCAGACAAGCTGCCTGAGGTACTGACATGGGGCAAAAATGGCACAGACTGTTTGCGGGCAAAGGTGGCACAGGCAAGCTGTTTGGGGGCAAAGGTGGCACTGTGGGACATGTTGCTTGTGAAGCCGAGGTGCCCTGGGGCAATTTTCACACCAGGGCCCTGTATTTTCTAGTTACGCCCCTTCTGTGGTATGTGAGCACATTAGCTTGACCACGCAACAAAATATATGGTGCCCAAATATTTCCAGGGCTGCATTTCATTCCCAGTGCGGTCCTGGATGCGACCCTCCTGATGGCCTTTTGGCTGGGAGAAAAGGAAGGATACATATCCCTTTGGGGTAAGCAACACAAAAAAAGATGGCAGCGGACTCATGGTCCACTGTGGCTCTTCCACAAAGAGTTTTTCACAAGGCTCACCTTCTCAACTACAGCATTGTACCTCACATTTTCAAAAAAACGTTCTGACATTCTGAGAAGAAAATGTGCATGGTGTTACACATCATTGCTTTCAAATTGCTTCTCTCCCCAAACGATCATAAATAAAGATTTGTGTTGCAAGGCTGCTAAGAGTGAAGACCTGGAGAAGCACCAGGGTTTATTTTTTTTTGCTAGGTAAGCATTAGAAAATCAATGATGTAACTATGTTATAAGTCATCAGAAGCTGAAGCCCAGAGAAAAAAAACAAATCAAGTGATTTATGCGTAAGCATTGTCTCAGCATCGTTGCGAGTGAGGATGCTCCGTGTACGTATATTCGCCAATGCTTTAAGTAATACACACCACCTTCAGGGCCGACCCCGCTAGGTAGTGGAGTGGGACAATTGCCCCAGACGGCACTTTTGAAGAGGAGGCACTTTGCTGCCCCAAGAAATGCTTTTGGACGCCGCAGCTCGCAGCAAGCTATTATTAGCTTGTCTGTGGTCCTGGGGACCTAATGCACGCTGCGCTGCGCCGAACGTCTTCTTCTCAGTTGTTGGAGGTCAGCTCTCACGTAGCAGCATGGGCATGAGTTTCCCGGAGAGGGTGGTGACATCAGGCGTCAAGTCAGCGCTCATTCAGAGTGAAGGGGGGGGCAGCATTTCACACTTGGGCCAGCCTTGACCACCCTCCAATGGTTTAATATATCAGTAAGCTGAGCACGCTTGGAAGTAAAGGTTTTGTTCTTTTGCTTTCAAATGAAAAAACTGCTTGTTTAATAACTGTAAAATATATGGGAGTATATTAGCATTTTAAGTACAACTTACAACATCTAAAAGAGGAGCAAACAAGCAATATACTCTATGCATACATTGGATTAAAGCCCTGTGCCTTCAAAGTGGTCCAAGCAATTGATCTAACTAATCAATAGGGAAAAACTAGTCCTGTGTTTAAATGTTCTTTGAAGACACCTACAAATATCAGCATCATCCAAAAGTGCATAAAAATAAGCTACATGCCCAAAAGTATGTGAGCATCCATTCTAATTAATGGATTGGGCTATTTAAGCAACATCTATTGCCGAAAGGTTTGTAAAATCAAGGACATGGTCATTCAGGACTGCTGAGTGGTGAAGCATATCTGTAATCACTAGTCTTGTGCTTTTTTTTGTACAAATCCCCACAAAGAAACAAACCAAAGACGAACAGCAAAACCTCAGATTAATTTGTTCTCTTGTCCCGTTTTGGCCATTACAACCCAATTTGACTTTCTTTCAGTTTGGTAGAAGGGTACATGATTGATTGGTAGATAGATAGGGAGATGGTCTCAGTGATGATTATGGCCGTGATTGATGGGTCCAACAGCATGTGAGTTTTTTTCCTTACTTTTTTACTCTGGCGAAGCAGCATTTACAATGGGAAGCAGCAAGAGTGCTGATGGAACGTTTAACTTGTCATTAGTAGACTTGGGTGCCGGCCAATTCTTGGTGTTATCTTCGCGTTTGTCTTCATGAGGGAAAAAAATCTTCGTATTCCACGAATGTTCGCCCGTTCCTGTGTTCAGTTTGGGTGAATATTCGTGAACATTCCAAAGTTTGTATCCCAATATCTTGTTTTATGTTAATGTGTGTTTTTATTATGTGAGAAATAAATCAGTCTTCGTTTTGGTTTTACCCTACACTGAGTCTTGGGTAGTGACTGGGAAACCCGGGGAAAGCATGTGTCCCAGGCTAAGGGAGTACAAGTCAACGGAGGTAGTCGGTCGGACTAGCCAGATCCGTGACACTTACTCTGGGGGGACCAATTCTTGTTCATTTTAAAAATATTGGGGGGGTTAGCCTTGTTCGATATGGCTGTCTCTGTCTGCTCATGCCTGCCCTGCCTCTTCTTGCAGCTGTGGCTCAATTTCTTTCCTAATACTCTGAGGTATCACTTCTTTCAACTTTTTTCTAATTTGGGGTGAAATTCAGTTCTGTAACATGGGATTGGATGTGTCTGTCTGCCAGCGCCTGCCCAGTACCATAGTACTGCTGCTGCTTTATCACCTTCCCTACGCTCAGTGATCAATTCATCAAAATGGTCCAACTTCTGGAGAGATTCAGTCCCAAAGCATGCAGCTGGATGTGTCTATCCATTGGCGTAGTGCTGTTGTTGCTGGAGGTGCTGGGCCTGCAAAGCAAAATCAAGTCAGTATCTCTTCCTAAACCTTAAGATGCTGCTGTTACTGTAAGTGAAAGGTGAGTCCAGAAGGTGGCAGGGACCTCTGCCTTTTAAAATACCCTTCCGATTTTTGGTTCGGAATCAAAAAGCCTTCTAAACTTCATCCTAACAAAACAGTTGGGAAAATAAATTTGTTGTCCGAAAACGAACGCAGCAAAAACGAAACAGAAATTTTGCTCGCCATGCACAGGTCTAGTCATCATTATTCCATGGGTTTATTTAGTATAAGGAACTGCAAAAAAAAAAAACAAATGTGGGATTTGGGAAAACTGACAGATAGTCCTAAAAAAATCTTTGCCACTTCTGCCCCCTAGTGGTTTTTGTTGGGAGTTCAGCAGTCTATAAAGTTGTAAAATTAGAGTAACCAATTTCTTTCTGAGAGAGAAAAGAATTTCAGGTAGAATTTTAAAAACTGCCCGTTACTAAAATGTTTAGAAATAAGTTCTCTTTACTAAGAGGACATGCGCTAGCTCTGCAATGAGAGAGTTTATGTGAAAGTCTTCTAAATCTTTGGGGCTGCACAGGGACAGCAAATTGCCTGCATCTCCTCCAGGTTTTTGCAGTAGCCCCCATTCGGTCTCTGTAGCTAATACTGTATGTTTGTCTTGCCTGCAGGATACTTTTCTTCTCAATCTGGGCTGTATTCACTTAAACATGAGTTAGTGAAACCAAGGTGTTGTCTCAGTAACGTCAGTGCGAAGGACCCCGGGAAGTTTCTACTACAAACAAGGAGATATAAGGGATAAAAAGGCTATCAAGGACATCACTAATTATACCTTGTTGATCCAGTGAGACTGCAGGGTTTAACTTGATGGATGTTTTCTTCAGCCTAACGTCCTGTTTAACTATGTAAGAAGTGCTGAGCTGGCCCTGTAAAATGCGTAATTCAATATTTAACTATGCTTTGTGCAGGGCAGAGCCATCAGTTGGACCATCCTAATGCCTATTGATGTTAATGAAAAGCACAACTTTAATTAAATAAGATTAAAATTCAAAGTGTTCTGAAATTGCACTAATCTAATGAGAGAAAAAAACCCATACAAGTAGCAATTTCTGTTTTCAGCCTTTGTTGCAAATATAACTCATAACTTCATAAACTGATGTTCTCCCTTCTCGCCAAATAACTGCAACACTGCAAACTACCACGCCAGAGATGATGCGTGATGCCGTCAGCAAAACACTGCGGTGACAATAAATAAGGTGGGACACGCTAAAAAATATGCCCGATGCATATTTTACAGAGCTATCGTTAAGGCTGCCAGCCCATGAATGACATAGTGTTACTGTATGTGGGGGTATCAGACACCCACTAACATCAAGGATCACTAATATACATGGGGACTTTATGGCTCTAGCTAACCAGAGCCCCCTTGCGGGAAGCAGGCAGGAGGTCCCGTTGATGCTGCTGTGTGGCAGGCGGCAGGGAGTTAAGGTAATCAAAACCCAAAAATGTGTTTTGTTCTCCATTTGAAGGTGGTTTATATGTATGTGAAGCAGTGAGGACAGACAGTGTACCAGTTCTTAACTCCAATGTGGTTGGAGATGTGAATGCAGTAGAAAGGCGAGTCGTGTGCAGGGCCCCCTCTTACAAAACAAATGGCCTGGGTCCCACTTCTCCAGACAACCCCCCTCCATGCCACCAGAATTATTTCTTCTACTCATTTTTTGGTGGCAAAGATGGCACACACAAACCTTTAGGGGCACTGAAACCATTTAGGCACATTACCCATTACAGACATAAGTAGTCTCAGACAAATAACTCCCTCCATTAAGTTCATTTCGAGTATATTTTGGTACTTTTGATACTTAAATATGTAAACACCTGTCTCTTAAAGAGTATTTATTGTTTGTTTAGGAATGTAAATTGACAGAGCTCAGGTTTTGCCATTATTGTCTTTATAAGAACTTTTACCATATCTAGAAAATGCATAAGGTGAGTCAATGATTGTAAAGGGTCGGACAAGGAGAGGATGACATCAACAAAAGGGTTCAGTTTTGTCATGAAGGGGTTAATGCTCATCACTGATATACAATACTGAAAGGTAATAAAGTAGTATATTTTAGGGCAGAAAATATACTGTTGTGGGGTGGATTGGAGAAGCTGTAGAGACTACTGTAGTGGATTACAGGGACTGCAGACGACATTTTCCCCTTTTCCTGAGTAGTGTTTAGTTAACACGGTTGCCCATTTATGCCACTAGTCAAACCTGTAATTTGTGGACAAGTTATTTTTGTTTCATCATATCTATTTTTCATTGATACATTTTGGTGGCTAAACATGACATGATGTATAATATACAATATTTAGGAAATTTAGTCCTGCTCCATGGGTTTGCCTTTTTTTTTTCTTTTCTTACTTCTATCATGCTTAAAGGGACAGTTTACGGACCCCAGCAGCATCACAAAATAAGATAGTAAAGTACTCTTGAGTATTTAAATATGCATTTGCTAATAGACCATTTTTTCCACTGATAAGCTGCTTGAAGCAGGGGCGTATCTAGAGTATTTGGTACCCGGGGCAAATCCTGTCAATAATATTTATCTCACAAATCTGTAAACGGTTTGTTAACTGGGCAAAAAAATTAAAAATCTGAATAAACTCATAAATTAAAGAAGTTAAATATTTACTGAACAGATATGGTACAGCATTACTCCTATCACTGTATACTGAGCCCGACATTGATGGCGGTACAGCGTAACTCCCATAGCTATATGCCAAGCCAGAAATTGACGTGGTAGGCATCTACCCCTGAAGCAGCCCGTCTGTGCCACCGCTGCCCCTGAAGCAGCCCGTCTGTGCCACAGCTGCCCCTGAAGCAGCCCGTCTGTGCCACAGCTGCCCCTGAAGCAGCCCGTCTGTGCCACAGCTGCCCCTGAAGCAGCCCGTCTGTGCCACAGCTGCCCCTGAAGCAGCCCGCCTGTGCCACCGCTGCCCCAAAACACTTACTCACAACATTCATTCACTCCATTCACTCTCCCGCACTCCCTTACCTCTCGCAGATTTCACTGGTCCAGGAGCCGGCCGAGCATCACTGGGGCCACGCAGATGTCTATGCAGCCTAGTGACCGCCTAATGCAGGCCCGCCATTTACTGCTATGGTGCCCCTGTAGCGTGAGTAAACTTTTCCCACCCAGGGGGAGCAGGAACCTTGGCGGTAAAAGTTTTCTTGCACAGTGTGCGGGCGCCACGGTGGTATGCTGCAGGCCCGGTTTGGGTGGACGTTGCGGCACCCCCTGATGAGTGGCACCGCATTTAGGTATGATACTGGCTTGAAGACTGCTTAGAGCCCACCACAATTCTTGCCTCAACCAGCGCTGGAGATGAGTGGTGGCTGAACGTATCTCCTGCACTGAAATAGCAGAGGGTTGCATGCTTTAAAGTGCAATGAGAGCTGAAATGTGCCCTTAAAGCATGCAACACAAACTATAGTATTCCCAGTGAGCAGTAACAGAATACAAACCCACGGAAGTTATTACATCACAACATTTTTTATTATGTGACTTTGTACAATACAAACAAAAATACAGAAATGCAGTATATGAATACAGCTAAATGCAAAAATGTGATGTTCCTCTCCTTGCAAGATCATTATTTCTGTTTCTACCAAACCATAAAACAGACTGCAAAATAGGGTAGGAACAGACTGGCTGTTAATTTTACCAAGAAATGACCTATACAAATGCATCATTCCTGCTGCATTACCACAAAACTTAGGGAAGGATTTAAAAAGATGGAAAAAAAAAAAGTTTTACTCAATGGTTCCTACTGCAAAGAAAAGCTATATTTTAATTCAGTAGGACCAATTTTTGGAAAAAAAAATATCTAAAGGTAAATGTTATTACAAAAGGAAGCAGTAATTAGATTCTCCTGGCTAAAGTTACTAAATGGAAATAGTATATATTTCTTAAAGAATTCCCCAACACAAAAGGGTGGTTCTAAATTTAAAATGATAAAAAAAACAAACAAAAAAAAAAACGCTTTCTGTGCACTGTAAGCCTATGTTCCCATGTGTAGTTTTAAACAATGGAAGTGTCAAAATTAGGGGAAAATGTAAATTACAATAAACCGTATGTATGGAAGTCTTGTAATACATGTGCGCTAGTGAGAAGATGCAACAGATCTATGGCATGTTTTTAACTCTTCATTATGAGTCCTTGTGTTGTAGATTTTCCTGCTACCAGCCACCAGATCATGGTTATACAACAGTAAAATGCTTTATCTTGTTTTTAAAATGAAGACATCAGTTTAAAAAAAAAAAAAAGAGGAGGAAGGAGAAAAGGGAGAAAGTTACTTGAAGCGTATAGTTCTTCAGGTATGCAAAACCTCAAAACAATTCAAGGCATCTCCACCAAAAAATAAAAAGGGGAAAAAAGTAAAGAAAAAAAGCTCATGCCATTTAATCCAACATTTAAGGATGCATCTGGTTTCAACAGTGGCTGAATGGCTCCAACGAACACTGATGTCTGGGCTGGCAAGTTGGCAACTGATAAGAGTGCAGTGGTTAAACAATTCTAGAATATCTTCCCTTTCTTCTTGTTTTTCTCCAAAGTTCTAAGGAAAGTAAGAGGAAAAAAGTCACAATTGCATAGAAGCTAAACTCCCACACTTTTTTTTGGTAATCGGCTTTTGGGAATTTTTTTTTTTTTTTAAATAAACCTTTCAGGGTGTCCATCCAACCGCAAAATGCAGAAGTACTGTGCCTATTCATATATTTCATCTTTAATAGCATGTTTCATGTAGAAACCGTGATAAAGACCGCAACATTTTATTTTTATTTGCCCTTAATGATTTCTTTTTTTAGTTACTCCCTTAATTTGTTTTGTAGTTATTTTGGAAATTATCCTGTGGTCAACCTTCTGGCTTCAAGTCATGTTCGTTTATTGTACTTTCTGGGGGAAAAACCCTTCCTATTGAAGGTAAAAGCTTTTACATTTTTGCTATACAAAAGGAAATGTGTGTCTTTGAATTAGGCAGACATGATCGTCTGTGCAAATATTCGTGTGTGTGGGGGGGTTACCATTAGTCTATTTTCAGGTATATCTGTTTACCTGATAGCAAAAAACCTTTGTGTTGCTATGGAGATGATTATTTCATTTTTAAAACTGTCAACGCATTGATTCCCTTAGCTATGTCGCTATGACAACGCTTATCCTTCGTTCTATAAAAGAAAGATGCTTCTTAGCAGTTATGTGTGTGCAGATCTCTCTAAAAGAGTACTATTTAGGAAAAAAAAACAATTATATAGCTGGGTCAGCTGCTGTTGGCAGTTTATCAGCTGCCTTGTCAAGAGTGGAGGAGCACAAGCTTCAGCTTAACCATCTCAAACTTCTACAACTGGCCAAGTCGCCCCCCTTGGGTTTGTTTTGGTTGAAGAGAAGGTTGGCTCAGGTAGAAAATGGCTTGACAAGCAGTGCCATCACCACCAGAAAACTGATAAAATGACATTAAAAGCCGGTAGTTAAGTAAATATTTCAGTTACCTGGAAGAGTTCTGCTGTTCCAGTATACGCTGTTGAGTTTCCCAGTTTAATTTCTCCTCCTCAAACTGACGTCTCTTCTCCTCCAATTCTTTGTGCTGAGCCTCCAGATTCTTTTTCATCTGTTCATGGCGTCTCTGAAGCTGCAATGAACAGAGGACAATTTGTGCTGTGAGTACAAACATGAGTTTTTTTTTTTTTTAAGTGAAGTTTAACTTTTTGAGACTGGAGGTAATAAAGTTTAAAAAAAATAAGTTTATGCTAAATCTGACACTGTGCATTAACAGTCACTGTGTAGCAGACAGGAGTTTAATATATACTACAAACTCCATTTAAATAATGAATGTTCTTGGCATCATATACCCTCATATAATGGCACAAATGTTATAATGTTAGTAATGGTAAGCTGCTATTTAGAACCAAGAAAATTGTAGAAATTCTCTTTTACAGAAAGCAAGTAAAAGGGAAGCTGAAATAAAACTTTAAAATTATCTGAAAGAACACTATGCGGCATTTGAAAACAAAGAAAATGGCCACTTTTTATAACCATACTCTTCAGTCCCTGCCATGTCTTGGTAGACCCCAGCTCACGTTTATAAGAAATAATTCCTCCTCACTACAAGGGCTCTAACTTCAGGGACTTTCTATTTCATAATTGTCTTTCACCTGCACGTGTAATTTGCTGCGCAAGGAGTAAATAAAATTTGAAATGATCGAGTGGGACTAAGTTGAGAAAGGCATTACCTCTGCTTCAGAGTCCTTAAGTTTCTGAACCTTTTCTTTAACCTTCATTTCAAAGACTTGCTCCATTTCCATCTCCATTTTCTTCATCTTGGTCACATGTTCCCTTCTTTCCTCTTCCATTTGAGCCAGAGGGCTCCTAAAAGCAGAGAAAAAGACAAATTTACTCTTTAAAAAAATGCAATTCCTTAAAAATATTCAGAAAAAATGAACTATTCTCTAAACCACCAGAATTCTCCCAAAACATGCGAAATAGTGAGCAATGTGAACAACTGGAGAAGAAATGACAATGTGATTCTGTGTAGTCTTTCATCCAAAAATCAGATCACTAATGAAAATTTCATTAATATATATGTTAAATAGGAACAGTTCTAGGGTGAAGTGAAAAATAAGAATCAACAAGAAAAGCCCCACTGGTTGTGATGCCAATCACTAGAATATTTGCATTTATTTCCTTAATTGCGCCAGTCCAACCACTGAAGAATATCTTCATACAGTCATTTAATGTAAGAGCTCATTAATTTTATACAACATCAGCCATAACATTACGACCACCTGCCTAATATTGTGCAGGTTCCCCTTTTGCCGCCCAAACAGCCTTGCCCCTTCGAGGCATGGACTCCACTAGACCTCTGAAGGTGTGCTGTGGTATCTGGCACAGGTCCTTTAAGACCTGTAAGTTGCGAGGTGGGGCCTCAGTGGATGAATCCTGGTGCCATGTGTTCTCTAGGCAAGTGATGCACCCGGCCATCCACATTATGTAAAAGAAAATGTGATTCGTCAGACCATGCCACCTTCTTCCAGTTCTTATGCCTATGTGCCCATTGTAGGTGCTTTTGGCATTGGACAGGGGTCACCATCGGCACCATGACTGGTCTGTGGTTATGCAGCCCCATACGCAACAAACATTGATGCACTGTGTGTTCTGATACCTATCAGAACCAGCATTAACTTTTTTAGTAATTTGAGCTACAGTAGCTTGTCTGTTGGATTGGACCACACGGGCCAGCCTTCGCCTACCACATGCATCGATGATAATACACAAGAATCCAATTTCACCTGCCATATATATCATCATGTTGTGAAACATTGCGGTGCATATAGGGATCTCATTCTTAAATGAGGGAAACACATGCATCGATGAGCCTTGGCCGTCCATGAACCTGTCTCCCGTTTAGCGCTTTTCCTTCCTTGGACCACTTTTGATAGGTACTGACCACTCCACACGAGCAGCAGTTTTGAGGATGCTCTGGCATCTGGCCATCCAATTTGGAGCTTGTCAAAGTCGCTCAGAACTTTGTGCTTTTTTTTCCTGCTTCTAACACATCAACTTTGAAGATGAAATGTGACAACTGACAGGTGCCATGATAACAAGATGATGTCAGTGGTCATAATGTTATGGCTGATCGGTGTCCAGCACGATGAGTTCAGGAATCAGGAAAGGATTTTAATCTGCCCTTTTATGAATGTATCCCCAACAATTTCAAACGTCCAACTTGGGCATTTCAATACAATGTTCACAAGGAAGCTTGTTAGAAAGATCATAGCAAATAATATCAAATTAAGCACATTCTGAAGTTTTGTATGTAAACCACAACTTACACTGAGCCAAGTAACCAATTCTAGATTTTTACATGTGGAATTTGTGTTTTATTTAGATCTCCATGGGTATAACTATCTGGCACCTACAAATGTCAAGCTAGTCCCCAACATCAACATAAGTTTGGTCGGCCCTGATGTAAACTATATATTCTATTAAGGTTGTGTGCCCCCCCCCATAAATGTATATACAGATTAGTTGCAGGTAAATCAGTGCTCCTTCTTAGATTTCTAGGATTATTACACAAAACATGTATGAGAAATGAGCACAGTAGCTTCTAGATATCCACGTGTAAGGGGAAGGAAGTTTATATTACAAATAAAAGCAGGACCAGTTTATTGAGATCTTTGCTGCAAGCTAAATGGGCGAGTTAAGAAAGACGATCGCCACTGCCCACAAACGAGGGAAATTAGGGCTGAGCTGTTCGGTACCAAAGGCACAGAGTTTGCAATACAAATCATATTATTACACTAATGCTTCAGAACTACTTCACCTTGTCCCAAGACAAACAAAGTCGAGTGACCGAAACATTTGTCCTAGATAACACACACAAATTTATATATAAAGCCACACAGATTCAGAAAAGGAAGGAGTCAGGTCATCCATTCCATGTGGCTGAAATTGCTCATAGATGGCAGATACATAGCGGCAAACATATGATATGGCAAGAGGAATTTCATGCATAACTTCATAAACTTTTCATAAAAGCCAGTAAACATCTATGGAAAAATATTTACTGTTCATTGCCGGTGGGGTAAGAGGAAGCAAGATTTGGCAAAAAAAAAAAAAAAAAAAAAAAAAAAAGAATTAGAAAGGACCACTTACATGCCTTCAACTGTGTCAAATCTAAAAAACAAACAAACAAAAACACAATACAAAGACTTAGCATGCTTAAATTAAATATAAAGCAATCAAATTAAGAGCTTTGTGCATTTACGATTCCAAGAGTTAAGCAAGAATTTAAAAGGAACGTGCATATTTTATGTTTTTTTAAAAATAAGGATTTTTCAGAAAAGCACTTGGTTATAAAGCCAGCCACATATTGTTTGGAGACTGGTTAGTGAGCAGGGGAAAAAAAATTACCAACATCTACCAGACAATGCAAAAAGTGCTGGTAATGTACTGGTGACAGCTCCATCAGCATGCATGCATTAGGAAATCGGAATATTTATTTAACATGCCTGCGTTAATAACTATTCAAATAATCTGACGGAAAGGGAGTATACATTAAGGACCTTTTATGCAACTGTGTGAAAGGTACGTTTTTCTAAAATACTTTGTTCTCTGTGCCCTCAGCCCCGATGTCCCCAGCTGGCGTTTCCATGGCTAGCACCGAGACCTTCACGTTTTCATATTTCTCTTATTATACGGCTGCGTGTCATATAATGAGATTAATGTCTACAATCTGGAGCCTATATTTAAAAACCACAGTATATTAATGGATACCATTCGCCGTGTATGCACTTTACGCAGCACTTGAAAGTACAGAGGAATCGATGCGTTATGACAGCTGTGCGACTCACAGTCCCTATTGTAGATGTCAAGATAGCCGTTCACAGGAGTCACTAACAGCCGTAGCTTCACTTAAATACAGCTCGATGTCAAAACTTTGCAAATCGAACTCTGAAAAAATACTTAAGTCTGGGGGGAAAAAAAAGTTGTTTCCTGCTAAACCTCTGACTTTCACAGTTTTCCTCTTAAAACA
Organism: Spea multiplicata; assembly: GCA_009364415.1. Lineage (NCBI taxonomy): Eukaryota > Metazoa > Chordata > Amphibia > Anura > Pelobatidae > Spea > Spea multiplicata. The sequence goes on along the minus strand of VKOC01001280.1, from coordinate 45,078 downwards.
ATAAGCGCCTTCCCAAATGCAAAAGTGAAAGCATTCCCGATGAAGCAATACTCTGAACTCTATCTGGCCTCAACACCAAATCTATAACAGATCTCAGAGAAAACATACCGTTCATCAGGCTCAGCTACACAATCCATTTACCCAAATCCAAATACACAAATGTATGAATGCAGATCAACGAAAAGAACCTAAATGTGTAATCTAACTTGGGTGACTGCAACTTAGTAGACAGTATTTCAGAAAGTCTGAATGGGAATGACCAATACTGCGAAACCTTAACAGGTGAAACAAGTGATAAAAAAAAGAATATACATAGAAACAGGTTTTTGTGGCAAATGATTACCAGATTATGTCAATGACGCAATAGCGGAAGGTGCAATGAGACCACGACTGAAAGCGATAACATGCGTAGTGAAAAGTCTGAGGTAAAGGAGAAGTGAAATGACCCAGAGAGAATGTTAAACAGGCAATACAAGGAATAGAGGTCACGAACACAACCCGTGTGAGACACTCACTTTGTTAATTGTCCCTTGTTTTTGTTGTTGTCCACTCCATTATAGGTCACGGCTGCCAACTTTCTGCTCCTGTAGTTCTCGTAATGTACGTTATTGGTGACATCCTTGAGATCCTGCATGTGAGTTCTGAGAGCAAAGAAAACACAAGGGACATGTTCAGTCGGCAGCACCAACAGGACTTGTCCTGAAAGCTTATGTCATCTTTACATTTTTTTTTCTATGCGGGTATTAACGTTGACTGAAGACTCCACCCAAATAGAAATCTGTATATGGCCCAACAACAAAAGCCCAATGGCTCCACTACAATGAAAGGCGGCTGTAGGGCATCCGCGAGTGGTTTGCATTAGTTTTCCATATATTGGGTATGAGTAAAGGTTTTTCTATAAAAGCACTTAAAATGGAAGTTCCACAGAAAATAATTTCTCATTGAGCATAGCATACAGTATACAGTAATCTATGTTATCCAAACTATCTGCAGTCATGTGATATTTTAGTTGACCTATACCGCTCAAACACCACACTAAGCTGATCCTTTACAGCTATGCTAATGTAGTCCATTCCATCAAAGACTTTAGCCAGAGGATCTGGCCGATAATTAAGACAGAGTCATTCTACTTTTTAATGCGCTAGTGGAATGGCATTTACGGTGTACCAGGTTATCACACTTTGTAGCGTCCTCAGCCAAAATGAAATACTACAAGGTTTCTACAGTTCTACCTGTACTAGAAACACTTCATATGAATCAAGATTAAGGCACACAGGTGGTGCCGGTGAGCACAACAAGAACTTAAAGGTTTTCTCTTCAAACGTATGACATGCCGTAGGCAAATAAAGCCAGAACCGTCTCATTTGGTGTTGCGCGTCCTTTTAAATGTAGCACTTTTCCAGATAAACGGTTCTTGCTTACCTTATCAACATGTTCCGTAGAATAGTGAAATCACAATGCTCGCTATTTTCAACTGAAAGGGGAAAAAAAATAGCACCCGACGTTAATAGAAAAGCATGCATTTTAAGTCACATTTAACGCTTTCATAAACTGTAAATGGTGTAGATTTGAAACGGTAATTTGTAGCAAAGGTGTTACAATAGTACAGACTAAGCAAATGCTGGCATTAGTGAAACAAAAACAATTACTGCTCTATAAAAGGATTCATTATTTAAATGGGAATTACCATTCTCATGTTTTACATAAAAGGCAATGGTAAAATTGGTTTTGGAATTATTGAATATATAAAAAGCAACAAATGGTTAATTTTAAGCATTGAGGAATTGAAATGACCCTCTATAAATATGGCTAACGGCATTGAATCAGCTTCCATTAGGAATTTTTGATCATGTTGAAGAAGCTTGTTGGTTGATGAAATGTACAAAGACGTATATATTTCCATGCAGTAAATTATTAAATACTCATTTGTTTTATTAGATTTTGCGGCAAATTCCCTGCCATGAGAGCAGCTTGATGTCCATTCTGATTAACGACGTTTGTTTGCCAATATAGTAATGGTGGTAGGCAGCTCACTATGCAGTAAGCAGGTATTTTAGATATAAGCAAATAAGCAGATATAAGGGTAAGGAAGAAACATGGCTGGTTTGGAAACGCCACACAAATCGCCCTAGAGCCAAGGAGCAAAGCAAGCAGGATCTGCCGGACACCTGCCTCTACGACAAGAAGATTGTATTCTCAGGAAACAGCTTCACATTTTTCGACATAAATTAATAAACTTTTGGCCAGGGACACGTCACATAGTTCTCAATCACCATGAGACGGTACAAAAAAAGGGTTACTTTGTACGCCGCCTCTCCCTCTCCACACCATGTTTTGCCTTCTTGGAAACTTGTGTACAAAGTAATGTTTTTTGAAACGTCTCGTACCGAGGACTTTTTAGATGTGCTGCTATTTGCTTTCATATAAGATACTTTTATATTGTAATTAATATGTTTTACTGACACGACCCTCTTTTCATTTTTATGTTTGATGGTGGAGCTTTGCCGCTGAAATACATACTTAGCCTTTGAGCTGAATATACTGAGCCTTTTATTTCTCTGTCTAGGCTCACTGGTTTATCAGACATATTACACGATGGAGGTTTTTTTTTTTGTTTTTTTTTACGTTTTCCTTTGTTTCCTTATGTTATTGCTGCTTAGTTGATATCCTTTAAGGGGATTACTATCCCTTGTAGTAAGTGTGTAGAGTGTGTGAGTGTCACTTCACTATTTGTTGTTCTTTATTTCTTGGTTCTAGTAGCGACACATTAGCAGATATGGAGCTGCTTTTCATGCGCTAGAGGTGCAGAATACTTTTTCAGTTGTGTGTGCGTGTGTATGTACACAAAAACACATCAACCCAGGCCTCTTCACTCCTTATACAAGGCTGTTACTATGTTTCTTACAAATCCTCCTTTGCACCAGGCGTAGTCAAGGCAGATGCTGCTAATTTTACCGACAGAGGTATTGGGCAATAAACTTGTGTCAATAATCTTAAAAGTACATATTACTCTTCAGATTAATTTATTCCTGGGCTAATCTGAGAACCCCCCTCCCCGTTTTTTTGTTTTTTTTTACTTTGACATTAGGACCCTGTGTCAAAAATGGGATTCCCAAAAGCATGCCAATGTTCTCCGGATGTTGTAAGTCAGAAGTATCTAGGATAAACTGAGCCAACCACCCTCATGGAAATTTATCAGTTGTTTACTATAAAATAAGAGCTAACATTTTTGGCAACCACTCTAATTTTCCCAGCTCTGTGTTGAAACAGAAATAAGCATTTGCGAAGTAAACATGTAAGGATAGAAAAGTACATGTGGCAAGAACATGCGCCATGAGCGATGTGAAGAAATGTGATAAAAAAAAAAAAAAAAGAAGAAAGCTTTAAAATCCCAATGCCCTTCTCACCTTCTGCAACTCCCCATGGGTACTGTCTTCCTCTTACTCTCTTGCCATTGACTTCTATGATAGTGTTACTACCAACCACAGCAAGGGGTAAACGATCCTAAAAAGACAACGGTAAGGTGCATATGAAGGCTTGGTATGGGAAGCATAAACATACAAAATGAGCGTTAAAAGAAAGAAAAAGGGGCTGAAACAATCAGGCTTGGTGGCCTAGGCAGTAAATCCTACCCAACTACCACAGGCCTTATATGTGCCACCCTTGCCCTCTGACTTCCTCTTACAGAATGCAGAAAAGTGACTTAAAATAACCTTTGAATGATACACTTTGGCTTAAATCACACTACAATTTCCTGAATAGGTGTCATCTTTGCAGATATAGAAGTGATATTTCGAACATGTGACCTGTCAAAGATTTTACGACAAACCTTGATCTTTTTCACCAGCTTATTTTCTTCTTCATCATCCGTTTCTGGAAATTCGTAGATCTTGATTTTGTGTTCTTGAATTTCTTTCATTATCTGGGGGAAATCGAATAACCAGGTTTAAGATTGTCTTATGATCTTTAGTTTCCAGAACAGCCCTTTTCCTCTAACATTGAAGGATAACTACAGAGAGATCGCACCAATTACCAAGACCATTAAACTTGAAACGGATCCAACTTGGACTTGGAAATATGAACTCAGGTTTAATGACCCCCATCTACTGATTGAAGGAAAAGTTGATTTCCTCCCACCCCCTTAAATTTGATGTTTCTATTAGAAGTACTTATTATATATCTCTGCTAAGACTGATACATATTGTTTAAGTCCAAAACAGAGGCCGTGATCATTTATTACCTGTTTTTTAAATTGTTGGCATTCTTCTGGTGTGAGCGTATCAGCTTTGGCAATAAGTGGGATAATGTTTACTTTTTCATGCAAGCGCTTCATGAACTCGATGTCCAGCGGCTTCAATCTGGGGGGGGGGAAAAATTGTGATGCATTTAAACTCAACTAAGATTAGTTCTTGAACTAATGAGCTTTATCCCTATTTACAGTAAGCATTCTTTAACATCGGAAAATTCAACTATTGGACAAAAAATATTAAGTAAGAACCATAGCTTTATGTTGAAAAGCTCAACATTTTACTTCTGAAGTATTCTTTTGATGACATTATAGACCTTCACAAATTGCACAAAATGCTGTAATCCATAAACAAATAGCTACACATAATTCTTAACTTTTCTTTTTCAGAGAGCTTGTTGACATAGGTCCATTTTAGTTAAGGTGGAATGAAAAAAATGTTCTTGGCTTGGCACTGCACCGTCTCCTTTTCGTCCTACTTTCTACATAACGAGACTGATGTCAACGACTGGGACACTCCGCTGAGTGTGTGAAATGAAGTTTCCCCACATCACAATACATTCCTCTTTCCAATGTGACCGCAAGGCCTCACCAAAAAAAAAAAAAAGATTTAATGCGTAACTTGGCAGGGAAGCAAAAAAACAAAAACATAAAGCAATCAATTGATCACAAAGCACTTAAAAAGACACCTCTTCACATCCTACTCGTCTTCATACAATGTCAATTTTTTGGGGGGGAGGGGGAGGATCTTACATCCGTTTCTCAAAGCATTTGGATGTATTCCTGTTCTCGGCTGTTAGCAGCCAGATTACTATTTTACTTGTAGTAACGTAAAAGATTCCACTTTTGTTATATTAATATCTGGATCAAATAATGCAGCGGGGGCAGTGCCTTAAACGTAAATTCCTACGATGAGGTCTCATACCACAGTGCTATGGCGTATTTGGTCCCACGGTTTTTGTAATTTTTTGGCAAAATGGTGGAACGGGGAGAGTTGTTTTGTGCAATCATATTTGAGAGATTGAATATATAAATGCACGGGGAAAGAGAATTGGCTATATGCCACTTTATTGTAAGTTATTCCTGTTCGGTTGGTTAGAAGAGGGAAACCTCCTGGTTCTTCGTGGCACCTTGTTGCTGCCGCTGGGGTTGCTGTGAATAGTATGGCAGTATTTTGTGTTTTCTGTTTAGACAAAATCACTAAGTTCAGTAAGTTTTTTTTTTTGGATGGATAGATTTGGGACTTATGGGTCACCGCATGGCTCAGCAATAAAATCAAGTGACTGGCATTTCCTCAGTGCCACATTTTGTTTATTTAGCTAATGTTACAGGCCTACTGTAATTGTTAAAGCTGGAAGCTCCACGTTTCATATTTCCATTGTTAGTGGTTTCTGGAGGCCCTTTAACTGTTTGAGAAGCAGTACACTTCTATAGTGAAAATTGCTTTTGCGTGCTTTCAAATTCTTCCTAAACAAGAATTTTAGCCGAGATAAAACATCAAGTTTTTTTTTTTTAAGTTTAAAGTTAAATGTCATCAAAAATCTTTGGGGGGGGGGAGGGCAGGATATAGGTCATGTTGAACACAGGAAGACGCTTGACATTCTCTAACCTAAGCCACCAAGCTAAAAGAAAAGTGCTGTAGTCTGCCAGACTCTGCTCTGTGTCTTGCCGTTTCCTGTGGTAAGAATGCAAATGCTACATCTGTGTTATACGCGCCAACATTCCCGAGCTCTGCTGTAATGCTTAGCCTTAAAGGTACAGCAACATTATTAGGTCACAAAGTCTCGAGGCTCACACAGTACTCAGTGTTGTGTGTGTACTCTAGTGGAATTCGTTTCAAAGAACGTATGCAACAGAATGAGCAATAAATAAATACTAGCTAGCGATATTGGTTCTAGAAGGGAAGTAAAATCATTGGAAGACGGATGATATGCACTTTACAGATTACAGGGTGCAGCATAAACCACGGGGCCCGGTGTTAAGCAGCGAGCTGTGCTTACTGTTATTTAAATATGCCACACATTGGAAACACTCCTGTGGCTCATGAAGTCACAAAGAATCTATGAATTCATGTTAATAGCCAGTCATTACAGACCACAAAAATGTTTATATGCAAAATGTGGCCAAGAGAGCATAAATGGCAGTAATTTGTGTCCGTTTCACACCACAGCATTCTGCATGCATTAAGCCGTTCTAGTTTTTTTTCACATAACCCCCCCCCAAGTTTTTATATTTAATTATGCAACCTTATTATTAAACATTTCGTAAGCTCCTGCTTGCGCACAGGCGGACACATTTTCCATGTGTATATCTTAGACTCTTAACTGCCCTACTAACAAAATCCTATTAGTGGCCCAAACATCCCATTTCCTTTACGACGGTAAGTACCTCTAGGTGGTCAGAACTTTTTGTGTTCCTGTACGGCCATTTTGAATGCTGGGAGGTTTGCAATCTGTAGAGCTGTGTCTGCTAATTACACTAGCTTTTTATTTGTACTCTTTATAAGATATGACTATCCAGTCTCTTACATTGAAAAGTACCGAACCAAGAACTGGATAGAGAAGAAATTCCTCTGCTGATGGAGCTGTGATGGCGATAAAGCTCTTCGTAGGATATATGAGGACCAATTTGAAAACTGGTCAAACCTAGCTTGTAAAAGCCATCAATGCAGTATAGATATCTGGTGCGCACACGTATTGGGACAACAATATTTTTTTTCTGGAAGCAGCCAATGTTGTCCACTAGAAATATTGGTCTCAGGCCTCATGTCTGCTTGCTGACTACGTACCTTCCTATATAGTGCCATTTACAAGATAGGAAGCATTGCCAGCGCACGTATTTATGACAATATAAGCCCTGGACTGAGCTTCAGATGTGTTGATCATTTCTCTTTAAGACACAGATGTGCAGAGACATGACCAAACCATCTCTTAATGACAAAAAGGGACAATCAGCAGATGATTTCCCCTCAGTCTGGCGCATATGTAAAACATTACTCTATTTCTGGCTCAGGACCAACACTCTTCCTCTGTCCCTCATTTCTTGTCAGCATGAAATGTTATCATTAAAACCAGAAAGCATGTGGTATGTGAGCACTCTCATGAACCGCATCTTCAAGTTTTACTTGGGAAGTACTGTAACGAATCTTATATGCAAGACTGGAGTCCTTAATATTCTACTCTGATTGAATATAAGTATCCCATTTTCACTGGTGCTTTTCTCACTGGTATAGCACACCATCCCTGCTTGAAAAAAGGAGACGGCCTATTCAGCATTGGGTTGGTACCATTAGTCACATAAACACCCCTCATACTAATGCTGCCAAGATCTCATCTAAACCTGGGTCAAAGTGGATTGGACATTTAATTATGGGCAATGCCAGTGATCAATTTGATCAAATAATGTGCCACCCAAAAGAAATATATTTGATGACTAACTACAAACACGTATGTATGGGGCTTCGTGGTGGAAACCTAATCAAAATTGTGGCATTATATGAGAAGCAGTAGCACGCACAATTAAAAAGAAACAAAAAAAACATCCAATTTATTTCAATACATGCTTTATAGAGTAGAACTTGGCTATCAAACTGAATTTCCCACACAAGTAGAATGTGTTAGTTTGGGCAATAAACCCATGGAAAAAAATAATTCCCTGATTAAGGGAAAGTTAAAGTCTGACTTCCGAACAATAAAATGGGGGGCTGGATTCAGTCCAAATGCATCTGTTCCAAAATAGGGATGCTTAGCATTGCCAACATTGGCAAAAAAAATCACAATTTGAACACCATAATAAACTGAGATGGATATTAAATGGAAATCTGCCAACTACATTGACATTATCACAACACTTGCCACAGCCTCTCCTCTGTCACAAATGTAGGTGTTATGGATAAAGTCTATACCCTTCACCACCCATTTAACACAGCCATGTCCATCAAAGTGCTTCCATTAAAATCAATGGCAACACACGTGGGTCTGAACAGATCCCTGCCCCCAGCTTTCCTTGAGTCAGTGATGGAGCTGACTGGAGGTTGAGTACATCATGCGCAAGGAGATGTGTTCAGCCAAGCTGGAGGGTGTGGAAAGGGGAAAACCCATAGGGTGGGATACTGCAAAATACCCCATGCATTAGCAAAACGGACAATAAAGTGCGTATGAAGAATGGAGTGCCCCTTTAAGGATGAGCTAAACCTAGAGAGCAGGATTAGCCATTCACCCAGAACTAACCTGAAGAACACTTCTCTATTCCCTCTTCTAAACATATCAGCTTGGTTCTTCACAAACCTTCTGTCTGTGAAATGACTCTTATCCCAAAATGATAAACCGCATGATAGTTACAAAGGAATCTGGGGAACAGTACAGTCTAAAAGTTTAAGGTCAGCCAGTACTTATTTGTGTTGACTCGGTCTCCTGTTCCCACGGTGGAAGACAAAACAAGATTTTAAGCAATGGTGAGCTGTGATTATAGGTCCCAGCTAGCTCAGAAGAAAATTATATGATATCGGTTGTGCAATGCAGCAAGTACACATTCTCGAAAACAATTGTGTGTGTATATATATATATATATATATATATATTAATATAATAAACATATATATATATAGACACATACATATAAAAAACATATATATATATATATATATACACACACACGAAAAACAAAAACGCCCTATTGCGAGGGGCTCAGATTTGGTTTAAATACTGACCCGTGGCCTGAAGGAGCAATGAAGTATAAGCAGCACTGCACTCGGTTGTCTGGCATCTGGCGCCTGTTCACACGGGATTCTGCATTAAGGTAATCTTCAAATTTACTGTCAATATAGTCGATGACCGGTTGCCAACTGCAAGAAGATCAAGACGGCCACATATTTAAGGGTAGGGTAATTACCAATTAAGTGACAGGTTGACAAAACGATGAAAAAATTAGAGACAGAAAGACTAGCTTGAAAATCAATAGGTACATACATATCAAATTAGAAAAGAATGCCAGAAATAGCAGTAACATTCTTAGAGGCTTCTGTATGAAGGCATTTTCTCGATACGCATGCTACATATGCACCAGGCTCCCTACCATTCTCTCAAGATGTAAACAAAGCAACCAGATAGCCAACTAGATGGCCATAGCTAGTCCGAATTAAGTGTGAAATCCCACATACATATTGGTCCAAAGCAAAAAATCCACTCAATGGTTGTTGGCGATTGCACAATTACATTTCATTATAGTACAGATCCTATGAAAATGAGCTGTTAATAATAATACAATCTTACCAGTTGCTATTATCCACCGCATCTCCAAATCCAGGAGTATCTACTATGGTGAGAAGCAGTTGTACTCCTCCCTCTTTGATTAGGACTTTTGACTGTTCAACCTAAAGAGGAAAAAGGTATTTAAATACACACGCATTACACAGACCGAGGGCAGATGATTAAAGGGATCACCCCAATTTTTTGTTTCCTTGTGTCTCTGCATTTTGGCACCAGAAGAACATAGGATACATTAGAGGTCTTCGTTCTCCAGGGGTATGTAAACAGGTACTATTGATACTCATTTACTTTATCCACAGGCGGAATTAAAGGTCCCAGATGGCCAAAAATGTGTAACGCTAGAAATATTATATACCCAGTTCCTAGTGAATAAATGCACTTAAGATTACTGGTACAAATACAAAAAGAAAGAGAGGGCCATGTGTGATTGCATCACTTATCTTCATCACTAGAAATAAATACAATTAAAAGGGGGTCTGGAAAATAACAGACTCCTCATTACTGTCTATTACTGGCCCAGTAAAAATATTTAAATAAAAAAAAAAACGAACAACTTTCACATTTCTCTTAAAAATGATCAAGAGAAAAATAATGTAGTTTTAAACGGCTTCTTTTTTGAACATCCACACTGGAATACATGGCTACTTCTCGCGTTATGACTTGCAGGGATGATCTGGATTTGAGAAACTGGTCACCAAAGTGGCAGCCGGGCGTTTCGTACTTGCCCAGGGAGGTGGTTCAAATTCATGTTAGATACTCGTTTACAAAGCGACGTAAAATCATGAATTACATAGATGCCGTTTATTTCCATAAATACAAACCCACTGCAAAGTAATGATGACCAGGCTAGTAGGAGACATTCTGTTTAACGTTCACATATTTTGTACTATATTAGAATGGCATGTGTTTAAGAACAAGATGAAAACACATTTATATCACGTGTGCTGCGTACACAAGCCGGAGTTCCCGTGCCTGAAAACAAGAAACACTATAAAAGTTGATTCCAAAAGTTCTTCTAATCTTCCCCAAATATTTTGACCTATAGCATTCGGCGTGCCCATACATGGTCAAATGCATGGAGAGAGAAACATCTGGAAGGGATCCAAAAAAACATAACTGTAAAGCAGCGTCGTTCACGGTTAAACATCCAACTGTATCCCATCATCTGCTTTAGCCAAGATTCCCAAGAGACTCATGGAAAACAAATTAGCCGGAGTCCTGGAATTTCAAACGTTTCTCAGCAGATCCACTCCAAATGGCTGCTTTCCCATGCACTCCCGAAAAGCAGGTCACTTCCAGCCATTTTCACCATCTATTTGCGGTCCCATGCAGTTATGGGGAGGGGGGGCACGTCTTCTGGACAGGAATCCAGTCAGAACAAATATGTGGGGGCAGATGCTTTTAACTAAACAGTGAGGGTGGGGTCGTCAAGACAACTTCCTGAACATGGAATTGTTTTGGGAAAACCTTCCCGATCACTGAACTTTTCTATGTACACATTCTGATCCACGCATGGGAAAATGTACAGAAATAACCAAGCTTACGGCAGATAAGAAGGCGGCCTCTCGAGTACACATGCATGATACATTAACAGATGTATGTACATATAAATATATATTTTACATATAAGTCACTCACATAGTGACTTAGCACAAACATCGCATGAACAATTCCGCAATGATGAGTTTACGGTCTAGTCAAAGTATCGTGTACAGATTCCAAAATGTTAGGAGGATGGTGGATACATATAGTCTTGTTGAAGTGCTCAATGGTAATATCTTTTGTTGGACAAATATAAAAAACATGCAGACATTTAAGCTTTCAGGATAACAGAGGTCTATGTTCAGCTGGAATCAGAAAAGAAGTTGGCGTTCCCCTTAGACCTTTTACTGGGATTTCACCTGTGACTGAAGGCTCTCATCTTCTCCAATATGACATTACCCATTTTGCTCAAAGATATTGGAATCTGCACACTTTACATTTGTTGCATTAAGCCTGGACATCATAGATTTACCAAAATATAAATGCAGGCTCACTTATCTAACTACTGGACTTCTTGTTGATAGCCTCGACGTAAGAAGAAAACATATTCTAGAGATATATGCCTGCATGGCTGTACTCCATGTGACGGCTCACACCGAGCAGCTCAGTCAGGATGCACGGAAAGAGAAGAACTTACAGAGCTTCCCTGGACATCTACCACATGGAGACAAAAACTTGCCCTAGGTTAATTTAAAATGAGAAGAACCTCACGTGAGATGCTAGAAAACAAAGGCCAGCTTTCTGTGGATGATCTTAAAGATGCCAGTTATGCAGATGCACAGGGCAAATATAAGCCTTCTCTGTTATCCCACATCCAAGACTCGGGAGGAAGAACAAAATATTAAAAAAACATTATTCAGTACAGTCTTTGTGACTTCAGAATGATCGGAGTTTGGATATCCATAGATGTGAAGGAAATACGTTTTAAAAGAGAAAATATGCATTAGAAACTGCCAGGCATAAGCAGATTAAGGGGAGAATTAGATTAGTTACACACTTCATGCTCCAAATTATATTTAACTCCTCGAGAAAAAAGTCACTTACCTGAACCGTTTTTTTAATTCTGTGTGAGGGGCCAGGGTAATCCGGGGCGTATAAATCCGTTAAAAACAAAGAATTGATGAGTGTTGATTTTCCCAGTCCAGATTCACCTAAAGGAAACAAATATTTCATTACACACCTTTGCTAATCTAAAGAGAGGTGTTAAAAAGATTTGCCATATGTATGGTACATTTAAAGATTTGGAAGAAAAGATGGTCCTTCTGCCTTATTTTGTTTAATTATAACACCGCTGCCACATAGCCTAAAATGCCCCAGGCATGTAGAGAAGATGTAAACTCTCGCCTGCATCAAAGTCTGGCATCTGCAAAAATTGATCAATTTGTTGCATTATGATTTTTAACCACTAAACACTATTCTACAAACCATTACCAATAAGTTTGTTTTAGGCTGGGTTAGGAGGGACTCAAGTCAGGTCCAGCCTCCAAGCCTTTGTCATATACAGACCTAAAATTATTCTTGGGCTCTAATATAAAGTATTAAAAAATAATATTTTTTTTTTTTATAATATATATATATATATATATATATATATATATATACACACACACATACACACACACATATACTTGCTGTTAATCATACACCTGAGGAAATGTCTCATCAGTCACAAAAAAAGTCTAGCTTTTTTACACATCAATTCCATATTAGTAAGACCAACTTCGAAATACAACATACCAGAAGTACATTTTCTGCAAATATATTTATTTGTTATAAATGTTTTTTTGGGAGTATTTCGCTCTATTTTTTTATTATTTTTTTTTTTTTAAGTTGCACATACAAGATGCTTTAAATTTATTTCCCACAATACATCAGTGAAGACAGTATCATCCGCTGTAGGAAGCTGGAATATGCATCCTGGGCTCCATGTAGCAGACTAAAGAGGACATCCTTATATTACTAATGTTTACAACTAAGAAGTTGCTCTATAAAGCCGCTAAAACAAATGAATACAGTTGAGAAAAAGGTTGAAGGTTTTTTTTTCTCTTCTTTTCACAGATAGGGACTTCAAGTGAACACAAGCTCAAGGAAGTTCCTCTTGTGGCCAACAAAATTGTAGATGCGGAAATGATCCTGCAAGGTCGTACGGTGAGAAGAATGAAATGCCTGGTTATGACGACACGAGAACTGGATTCCGATACAAGAAGGGATAAGCGAGTTAAGTTAACGTTTATGTTAAATTTGTACCATGGATACCACATAGCGCTGTGCAAATGGCCAAGATGCAGCTAACTTTATTCTGAGAGCATGGAAAGCATGGTGGGACTGCATACATCAGCAAAGAAGATATGAATTCCTCTTGGAAATGTTTGTTTTTCCATGTTGAAAGAATTGCTCGTCTCTGTTACATTTATTTATGTAGCGCCAGCAGATTCCGTAGCGCTTCAATCAGTACTTGGTGTCCCAGCCAGAAACCTCCAACTTTGAAACTCACACGCTTGTGTTTGAGAGATACATCAGTTTTATCCTTTAATTATTTTTATTCTCCTGGCTCTTCGCGGCACCCAAGGCTGGAACCGGGGCTCCGTGAATCAGCTCTGGAGAAACTCACTTTGGCTAGGAAGTCACACACAAGTCCGCGTGAACAGAACTTCGCTGATCTTCTGTAACTTTAATATTAAACTGCATGAATATGGAGCAGGCACTGGATATTTTAAAATAAAGCCTACAAATGAATGTTTATAAATAATTAAATTGAATTGTGCATTTGAGAATGTTAAAAACCCGGGGGAAACGAAATTTTATTAATGCTCCGTTGTGCCTAAACAGAGTCTTGGAAAATGTAGAATGTTCTGCTGCTACTTGGCAACGCCATGGTAACTTTAACCAAGGATTTAAGCGAAAATGTGTTTCGACTCCAAATGTAAAACACATTTCCACTGTGTAGCTCTGCCATTACACCTCATATTCTTGGGAAATGTGTAAAAGTACAGTTTCCCAGTTAGAATACATCTGGATAGGTGTAATGAAAGCAGCATTACCGTTACTAATGCTGGCTTGAACAATCGCTGTTGCTCTTTACACGGTAAATAGGGTATGACATAGCTCTCAATAAACATTATGACATCGTGGTAGCAGTTAACCTGTTCCTGTGCTTGACAAAAAATGATGACTGGAAGCACTTGGTCATACCCTTCCACATCTGGGCCGAGGTTCACTCTGGATTACGTGACATAAAATACTAGAACAGATAGCGGCATTTAGTGTAAAGCATTAGGGGCCCTTCCCGGTAAATCTACACCAAGAATCCAATGGCTCTCATTACATTTCTGTTAAGCGGTGCCACTTGGGTGCTATTGTTTACAGCGGGAGGCATGGCATTCATAAGAATACTTTACTTAAAGCCCTGTAATTACGTAAGACGATACTTTTTCCTTAAGATTTTAGGAGGTAGAAATACAAAAAAACGAGTAAGAATCACAAATGCTGATCGTAGTGTTCTTAGTAATTGGCAGGGTTAATGGCCAGCTTTAGGAAACTATATTAAATTAAAATACTAAGTGAAGAGGTCACAATGGGGCCTATTTATCTAGTGCTTTTTCAGATAACAGGCAATTAAAGGGTGGATACTAAAAGGGAAAAAAAGACCAAAAAAGAGAGGAGGGGATAAGATAACAGCCTCATGTTCTTTAGCTTTTAATCTTGTGCAAACTAAAGTTAGATATCCAATTTCTCTAAAAACAGCCTTTTCTTATAAACGATCATGCTTCTTTAAAGGTTATGTAAGCATTGCTGCCCCAACAGCCAGATGTCCAAAGAAGTCGTTTTCATTTTAGCCGGAGGACTAAATAGAAAGTAAATCTCTGCTGTAGAAGAGGACATATGGCTTTGAAGGGGCTACTAAGACGTGGTACGTGTACTGGAGGCAGTAAACCTGGTTGAATAAATAATGCACATCAATGTGAACAGATTAACTATAAGAGAAAGGGCTGTAACAGCATTAGTATTAAAAAGAAATTAAGTACGAGTTAAAATAAGTCAGTTTTGGGAAATTCCACACAAACACCAGACCACCAAGACGTATACTTTCTAAAGCTTAAAGGGAACGCTGCAGCCATAATAGGCACTTTAATGCACTTATTATTAAATGTTTTTATAGTTTGACAGCTGAGCGGTCCTTTTAAACAGCCAAACAACGGTGCAAAATAGTGGACCATGCAGGAGCTGCAGCTTTTCCTACAGCTTTTTTTTTTTTTTGCGAGTATAATAAATGTGTTTTGGGACTGGGGTGTCCCTTGCATGACAACAAATAAGGGAGATCATGCATTCACCCATCAACCAAGAATGTAATGCAGAAAGAAAAGGTGCTGGAAATAAGCAGTGGGAACCGCATTACAACAGCTGCTTCTCAGAAACAATCCAATGAGGCTTAAAATGACTTCTCTTTACTGCATCCAGGAATAAAAAACTCAGACCTTCCAGACAAGAGAGCATTAGGAAGTTGAAAGACCTGAAATAGCTTACACCCCCTATGCTTATTTGTAAAACAAATTGAATGCTACCCTTTAGATGAACGGATCTCAATTAGGCTCGGTTTTCCAGAGAATAGCAGAATTAGCATGCTAGCTTTATTCATTAGAGAACTGGCAAAATAAGCCAGCCAAAAACGCTTGCCTTGAGCCAATTTTAGGTGAATACCATGCGTTCTATTTTTTTTTTCTTTGCTCTAATACTACAGGGACCAGGTTCCGCTCCAATTAAAAAAAGCCTCACTTTGCCAGCACAACACCCAGTGGGTATAAAGGCACCCGACGGTGCTATGGTCCAGAGGTCCAACTAAAGATCACCAGCATTTCCCCCTAAAGTCGCAGCTTAATTTTACTGGTCCCGGTTTGCACACATGGCCCTGGTGTATGTATAAACTAACCCATAGTGGACACATTGACAGGTATACTTTCAGAGGGCACCATAAGTAACATACCACGATCTTCCCGAATCTTGCCCCTGAGGATGCGCATGCTTACAGTGGCAAGAAGAACTTTGAGGCGTCTTTAGAAAAATCTTTCAATGTATCTAAAAATGTTTGTCCCTGAAAATGAAATATTCCTGTATCCTGTAAAGGTTTGTTTCCCCCTAGAAATACTACTCACTGCGTCTTTAATGAAAGGACTAGCGCTGCTTGGCTACTTGCTATAAATATAACGTGTTCGTAACCATATACACGTCACGGTTTCCCTGACTATACAACGGGTTTTCTTTTTCCCTTCAGAAAGCGATTGAGAACGTCTGTAACGTTTCCTCATAACGGCGTTATAAAAAGCACAATGTATGAATAAATGATAGGTATATTATCTCCTGGCTTATGGCCCGTGGAAATTGGTTGGAGCCATATGGCTGGCTATTGTTTTCGCGGGCATAACGTTTGCACAATGCAAAATGTGAGGCACTCCCTAGGAAAGCGAAGGCCGTACCACATAACTCCCTCCTAAAAACTAGCGTGGGTATCGGATTAATGATTCCGGCTTCATTTTTAGTCACAACAAGGTGAACCGCAAAGATGACTCTCAAGATCAAGAGTATTCTAGAATTCCCGCCAGAATATCCTGCAGCAAACAGTGGCTGGTACATTAGAGGAGAAAGGAGGGACTTATGGGGACGTTTATTAAAATAAGTTTTTTTTAGCGTTCAACTGCATCCTTTTTCATCTGCGTCACACAGTTGAAGCCCACATAGAGCCATATTGTATACACATAAGTAAATAGTACTCTGTTTTATTAAATGTTATATAACACCTGTAAGGACAGTGGCAGCAGATAGGAAGTTTACTGAGTGTAATAATTTACAGCAGAACTAACACTATATTCATCTATATACACACACATATATATATATATACACACACATACATATACACACACACATGTAGACAGACAGACCGGGCAAAGTATGATTATGTAAGACCACATTGCCTAGTCTGACAGAAGCAAAAATGACGCTTCATGGTAATTAACGCACTGTATGTCCCCTCATTTACTTTCTTTAGGCTGGCATGGGGAAAACCTCAAATCCATACATATGGTTTTTATATAACTAGACTTCGCTATGGAAAATCTGCCTTTTTTCCTGTTATGGACACAACAGAAGCATTCTGTACTCGCCACACTAACACTACTTTCAGGGATTTACACCATAAACAAAAAAGTAATACATATCTGTAAAAGGACTAAAAGGACATGGACTGATCAAGGGGGGGGGGGAATAGAAAAAAATATATATTTTCAGATACTGTGTTAGCCCGTTTAGGACTGTGTGCGCTTTATTCTGCACAAGATAATAAGTCTAGTGTCAAAAGCCACCTACCTATATATATTTAGAAGTTGTGTCGCCACTCTGGGTCTAACACCGACGTCAGAGCAGCAATGGGCGCAGTGACTGATTGCAGGCATGGATCTCACTGTGTGCTTACTTGGCAGGATACCAGCCATCATTCTAAGGACTAGTTTTGTAGTGTTTTAAATAAACATATGGATATAATACCACAAGCGGACCAGGCAACAAATTTTGTAATTAGGCAAATCATAAGAAAATAAAGAAATTCTAAACTTAAGATGGATATTTTTTATATATTGGTTATCTTAACATCTAAACACGGTAACATTAGGTGTATGGAGCTGTAGAATGTAGGATTGAGGAAAAGTGAAAGATCTAGTTTAACTCGGCACCTAGCGTTGCATCACAGGTTGCAGTGACCAGAATGCAGTGACCGGTACACATACGCGCATTCAGGACCTTGTATCAGATTTCAGAAATACCTGGCAGAGTTTCAGGTAGCCTTAAAAACTGTGTGTTCCCATGTCATCCTCATCTGATATGAGGCAACACGATCTGACAGATTTGTAGGAAAAAAGAAAGTCATTCACAGATCTGCAAGCACCAAGACTTAGGTCTCAAGTCCTTTAGTTCTTTGCAACTATAAATACAGAAACAGAAATTTCGGGCTTAATCTGGTGGAACCAAGTTTCATAAATTGGCTAAAGGTGCCAATTTTACATTTTAAAATTATATTCATCTGTAATAGGCTTATATATATACTGTAATTCTGAACACAGCTAGTTTGGTGAGCCTTTTGCTGACTTTCCATGAAGAAGCAAAAAATGTGCTTGGTGGATAGGGCTCAGCGACTCGGGCTCAATCTTACAGTAAAAAAAAAAAAAAAAAGCTTTGGTTTCACATGCAACTTTGGCTACTTGTATACGACTAGTGACTACACCACATTCTTTTAACTTTGGCTGCTAGCAGCACCTGCGGAGTAGGTGGTCTGTTTTATGCGACTGCTAGCAACTCAATTAACGTGTTGCTCAGATGCACTCTCTCTACTGCATTATGTATTAACACATAGTAGATGCACTCTTCCCTTGTGCGTACTCATATGCAAATTATGAATGAGGAACGTAGTCTTCCCCCCACACATTAGCTTAATTGTACAGAATAAATTAAGGTCTGTTCAAAGGGTTCAAAGGGCTTTGTTAACTTAAAACGTTTACAAAATATTCAGTTCAAAGACGCAATGTTCTGATCATCAAATCAGCTGATCGGACGTCAAACAGTGTGGCCCCATGACATGGACATGTTGCTGAGACGCCAAAAGAAACGCAATACAATCACTGCTGTGATGGTCCATGTTCGAGCACTCGCAAGCCACCGAGTTTGGACTGGTGCTACTTGTTCCTAAACATAGGTATCAGATTTGAAAACAAATTCATACACCCAGGTGTTCACCAAGCAGTCAGTTGTGGACTTTGGAGGTTTCATTTTAACTAGTCATTTACATAACCACTACGGCTCCTAAAACATAGGGCAACCATGGCTATAGACAAAATAAACCCTAAAATAAATTGTTACTATATTATTACCAAAGCCTGATTGTAAACTTTGAGTTTCCTCCAAATTGCATTGTAGCCGGCCTCTTGAAGTGTGTAAGAGCCTCTGGCTTACTGTATTTACACATAGATTTTAATAGCTGTCCATTCCATCTCCACTTTAGGGAGTGGGAGCTTTTTCATTACTGGCAGGAATACGCCTTCACTTCCTTACGTGACAGATCCGCAAAATCCACTGTGTCTTCTGAGAAATGGTTGTGGTCGATAAGGAATCTGAAACATGCGCGCATCGTAAACGCACTCTACATAATCATGGCTACTTGCAAACGAATGCTTGGGGAAGCAGTCATTCTCCCGCGCAAGGAGTTTAGGCAGGCTTTCAGTCATGTCAGTTCTCTTAATGTATCATCTGCTAGTCCCTACAGATTGTTATCTATTTACTTTACATAAAAAGCTTTAAAAACAGTATAACTAGTTAACAGACAAAAGCAATTAATGTGCTAGATGAACTAGTTACTGTTCTCCTTCCATAAAATGTGATGCAATGGCCCTCAATGTTAATTAAGCTAATGCTTAGATAGCCACCACCATTTCAAGCACATCATCAATGGAGCAAAGCCACCACAGAAGAATAAAAGCTCCAGAATGACTTGGTTTTATATTACGGCATCTTGGATTTTTATGGCACAACACATCCAGCCGACTCCTAAATTCTACATAGATTTGTCCAGCCCTACATACTCAGCCAGCACATGGAGTGAAGACGCTTGATATTCTTTGTTACAGTTGAGCACATTTGTGGTAGACATCAACAAAACAGTTTGAAGACGTTGCTGTCAAAAATGCCGGCAACACTCCTTACAGTGGCTGAAATGAATACAAATGAAAAAGGTGATATGATGAATCAGGATTAAGCTGTATACTCTAACGTATTATGCAACGCATCCGTTTATTCTAATAGAACGATGTGTGCTCCCACCCTGAAGCGTCTGCAGCATATACATTACTTAATGCTCCATTCCAAGGAAAGAAATAACTCCACTGAGGAGGCCATCTGGTGCTCAGACAGTTAAACCAGATTCCCTTACACGATATTTGCATTCACTCCACCCATCGAAAAAGCTGAACATGTGTTTTACATTCCTGTCCTTACGGAATGCCTTTCCCTTCCTTCCTCTTCTGGATACTCCTTTAGTGTAAGAGAACACTGAAAATCTCAACAAAAGAAAACACGTAGCTAGAAGAAAAATACATTTCAGCTTGTGGGGATTTCAGATTCTGTATTTGAATTTAGGTATAGTCATTATTTTGCATCAATTTCTATAGATTAAGAAAACAGACGTAGAAGAGCTGTTACTCCGCCATATGTGCCCAGACACCATTTTAAGAAATCTAGTCGGCAGTCAGTAAAACCAAGCATTAAAGAGGAATGCCTACCTATGGGGACATTACCATAATCATAAGAACATAATACCTGTGACACACAGCTGCAGCTCGCGTATGATAACTTAGAGGTCCCTTTAAATTTACCCCAGGTTCCTTCTGCAAGAGCAGACTCTACATTATCACCCATGCGTTATTTTACACGTAGGATGTGTGTTTGGCCAAACATCCCGGCGTTAGCCCCAGCTTTAGCTTTGCGATAGCTGCATCCGGCTGCCTTAGACCAATGTGTGCATTAACCAGATTGTCTCCGGAGTGCTCCCATTCATCAGTCACGAGACCGCAAAGAGCACAGGGGTTCAACCTATAGTACCGGTAAGTGAAATGTGTTATAAAGCAAAGTGATCTTGCAAAGGAAACAGTCATTATTAGCAAGTTAGCAGGGCAAGCAAGCCTGTTGAGCAGCACGTGCGCCACAGATAGGACTCGCCTATGATGAACATGTAAAATATGGTCTTAAACTGTTCAATAGGTTACGTTATAGGGCTGCAACTAACGATTATTTTCATAATCGATTAGTTGGCCTATTATTTTTCCCCCACATGTGCCTTATATAACCTATATGCCTTATAATTCCCAGATATGCTGTATACTCCCCAGATATCTCATAGTCCCCTCATAGAGTCACAGACCTGTTCACAGCACACTGACACAATACATTTATAAATACAGGGTTAATCTTTGCTGCCCCCAGGATTTAGATTCCCCCTTGTTTGCCCCCCTTTACCTCTAACTGCACCTTAAGTTAACTTTATTAAATGAATCCTCAGTCATCATTAAATTAACCCTAAAGACCCCAGTAACCACAACTGCCTCTAAATTAACCCTAAGCACCCATTAACCACAACGCCCGCTAAATTAACCCTAAACAACCCATCAGCCACAACTGCCCCTAAATTAACCCTAAAGACCCCATTAATCATAACTGCCCCTAAATTAACCCCAACCTCCCCTAACTTTCAGCAATATTAATTTTATACTTACAGTGAGATGCGTGTCGCAGCCATGTGGTTCTGGGAGAAGGAAGGGGCCGGGCCAGTTGTCAGAGTGACTGCAGGGAGGGACCGGTAAGTAGGAACTGCTGGGAGTCACTGAAACCGATTATAAAACGAGGGGTATTTTTTGCTCTGAAAAAACTCATTTTATAATCGATAAAAAGCTAATCAATGAAATTCAACTAATCAATGAAATTCGTTGGCTTTCATTATCGATTAGCTGTTGCAGCCCTATTACGTTATAGTTTTGTTCTGTAAGCAGCCATCACATATTAAGTATAGCATACGCTACATATGTTGGCGATTTGTGTTAAAATACATGGAGACAGATCTTAATATTAGAAATATCTGTAGAAAAATCTGCCACTCCAACTTGAATATAAAGACAGCCAACAAAAAATCTTCTATGCCTATTGTTACACAGTGCTTTGTTTTTTGCAATCAAATTCTATAGTGATGCCTGTGTTTTCAGTAACTCTTATTACAAAACCGTGAAGAAGCCCTGAAAACAGTACAACATGGTGGTATCCGCAGAACAGAATTTCATAAATTCCAGGGTAAGAATTCTAGCTGTGTGGGACTGTGGACCCAGTTGCGTTATTTGGGAATGCTTAAACCCTCACTTGAATCCCAAACATATTAACTCTTTTGGCCAAACCGACAAATGTGTTTCGCTTTCATTAATGTTGAAGACCTATTGGAAATATGTGAAAGTGGAGAAGCTTTCTCCCAACAGGACCGAAGATAATTTGCCTTTTAGCATTAGGCGTTACTTGTCCAGGCATTGATTCCAAGATGCCAATCACAGCTGAAACAACAGGAAGACCAAAAATGAATGCGTGCATCTCAACAGCTGGGAGGAATATAAAATGCTGACTATGACAAGACCGTCCCTTGCCCCAAACACCATCTATCTTCATTCGGCAGAGTGCTTTACCCTCACTAGGCTTACAGCTTAACAGAACGGGTTCACAGAGGTCTATGGATTTGTCCATATTTTTTCTGGGGGTTTCTTGATCTTCTAGAACTGTATTAGGTGAAATACACTAAAAAACACTATCCACTTCATTAAATGGGTCATCCATCACTACTAATTACCTTGATTGATCTCCCCCAGCCAGATAAACATACATGGCTGCCTGGTTCAATGGAAGAGCTGTTATCAATCACAGCACAACTCCCCCAGACTCACACAGCCAGCACATGCAGTCATGACACAACTGCCATCTGGAAGCTCCGGGCCATAGATATACATCATGATGGTGGTGGTTTTGAAATATTAGACAAGGGTGTTTTGTTTTCATTAACATTGGTTTTAACCTGGGATGGCTCCATATAAAAATTTAATTTGCATTCTGTTTATAAGAACCCTGTATACAAAACTCCTAGATATAGTGGGTGTTTTTTTGCGTGTAGTTATGTGGACATGGAAATTTTTAATGAGTTTGCTCTTATCTTGAAAAAAAATAGTCATGTTTACATTCCTGTTCTTCAGATTTCGAAACAAGCATCTGTTTGTCAGTTATCAAAAAAAGGCAGCTAGAAAGTGCCAAAACAATCATTTATTGAAAGCTAAGCCCAGCAAAGCCAATATGGCATCCATGATCTAAAGAATTATCGGAAAATGGCTTACTGAACACTGGCTGATAAATCTCAGAATGGAGAAAGGCATGGTTGGTGGTATCATCTGGAGAAACTTGATTTAATGGTTAAAAGATTGTAAATGTTTTCACTGCATCTTTCCTGCAAAAGTTGTAAAAGGTTCTGCTCAGATGGGAGATTCTCACATTTTTCTACAGAAAACCAAAGCAAGATTTTAAAAGAACTTGGAACTATCTGGCGCTATGTTTAAGTTCAGCTTAGTTCTCTGGCTCCTGACTCTAGCTGCTTGAAACGCAAAACACAGGAAGCTTCCCAGCCCAAACCCAAGAAGCCTGGGGGATGGGGAAAGAGATCTACTGCCAAGAAATAAAATTGATTTTAACCTCTACTTGGTCAAGTTGACGACCATAACTAGGCAAACTGTGAGAAAACAAAACAAAACAAAAAAAAGACAGTAAGGCATTTACTCCACGGTAAACATATTTGCTTTTCAATCGGACATTATAGAAATTGCAGCAGTGGGTGGCAGCATCCAAGTGAATGTGTGCGTGTAAGGAGGGAAGCGTGGAATGCAAATGCATTACATAGACAACCAGATTCCAGACGCTAGGGTGTGCCCCACCGACAGCTACGTTACCAGTCACCCACCACGCCCTGACACATCTTAAACCAATATCCAGGGACATTTATATTTACATTACATCATAGATCAGGGCAGACGGATACCCAGGTAAAGCTTGAGCTGGGCTGTCTTAAGAGCCATTAACAGTATCAGCATCTTTTAACCCCTTAATGACAAAGCCCGTACATGTACGGGCTCAAAATGCATTGTTTTCAATAGGTTTAGGGACCGCCCATTGTCCTTAAGGGTTAAAAAGGACTGAAGTTTTATTTACTGGTGTATATAGTGCCATAATATTCTGCAGCTTGGCTATCAATGGGTAGACATCTATAGAACAATTATTGTAAAACAAAAAAAAAAGATGGAATCAACATCGATGCTTTAGTTTGTTGTTTTGTGTATTTATTGGATCCTTATTATTTTAGCATCAACCAGGAATTTTTTTTGATCTTGAGTCACCCCAATGTTGCTTTGACCTTAAGTTTGGGAACATTTTCCTGCTGAAAGAGGAATTTCCTCCCAAACATCAATTTATTGGTTGACCTAAGAAGGTTGTTTTATAGTATATCTCTGTATTTTAATAACCTTGTATGATACATTGATGTAACAAGTCAGCCAGGTCCTGCTGATGAGAAGCATCCCAACAGCATGTTACGGCCGTAAACATACCCCAAAACACACCATTCCTTCTGTGAGTATGTGTAGCGTTATGATGTTTGTGGCAAACCTAGTTCCAAAAAGCTCTAACCCAGTCTCATCTGACAGCAAAAGCTTTTCGCAGCTGAGGCACTCCCACACTTTCTGGCTCCAGACATCTATTTTTGAGTAAAAGGTACTTTCCTGCCACCATCTCATACAGGCCAGAGTTATGGTTCACTGGTTCACCATTACCCACGTCACTACAGTCTTTATAAAGAAAAAAAACCCTTCTAAACATAACATATGGTTGTAGAATAATAGGAAGGTTCCAACCCCTTATTTCCTACTCAAAACAGATTCATAAGTAAGCCTGGAAAAATACCACAAGAAATTGAAGCCCTAATATAAAAAAGGCAGCCTAAAATGTGTAAATATATAAATAAAATACATTGCCTAAGAAGACCATTAGAATTTTCCAGGGTAAATAGGTTTCTCCCCTGTGTCTGCCATCTTATATACAACAAATTTAAAATTCTCTGCTGTGGGATAACAGAAAAATAATAAAACTACTTCTTAATACAACGGAGTGATGGGAGGAGAAAAGAATGAAAGATATGAGATCTGCCTGAGGCACCCAAACAATTCGCCAGTTGGCTTTCCTGGTCACTAGATGTAGATGCCTTTCTTGTGGTCCAAGGGACATTATACTGTGCCTTTAATACTCCATCAATTATGGGATCATGTGGCTAGTCGGTCTGAAACCTGTAGGTCACATACGCAGTTCACAAACCAGACAGTCATTTTTGGCCTTCACAAAAGGAACCGCTTTGCCGTAGTCAGGAAGTACATTTCATGCCTTTACTTTAGGAACAGCCATTGCCGTTTCCTTTGGAGCATTTTTTTTTCACTTTTCAATATGATCATTGTTAACAGAGCTATTACCAACAGATACGCCGTGCCTCTGGGACATGAATCACTTTCTTGTTTCTGGCTCAGACAAAAAATAAAAGGAGGTAGAGAGAAGAACTTCCATACACAATGTACACTATGGCATTTAACAGTTAAACAACAGGTACATACCATTTTATTTCACCGTACAGAGCAGCGCTTACATTTTTACTTGGAAACTATATCTTATGAAAACTTTAGGAACTACTGGCCTGGGAAAAAAATGAAGTGCTTTGAGCGAAATTAGATGAGCAATGTCAATACTTGTGTATGAATACCACCACTGTGTACTCTGACTCTAAAAACTAGTTCCTCCACTTCCATCACATCATCAAACTATTCTGCCAGAAGCGCATTCAGGTGGATGCAACCGCTCTATTACTCATGAATCTTCAAACTCACAGACTTCGGAAGTAAATAACTTAATGGTAGCAGTTAATTGTTCAATTATAGTACTGTTTGTGTGCGTTTTGTTTGACACAGATTACCTCTTGGGTAGTTTAACATGTCTGTAATTAAAATGATAAACAAAATGCCGTACGTGAATACGAACCCTAAAGATAACCTAAAAGTCCGAACAGGCACAAACGTCTGGCCAATCTTTCCTTGGCTAGTGTCCAAGTTAAATAAATACAGGTACCTCGAAGGCGCCATTTATCTTCTCCAAACAAGTCACTAACACCACACCCAGGATGGGGAATGGCTCAGGAAAATTAATGTATTTTTCAGAGTAAATAGTATTGCATTGCTTGCCATACATATTTAGTCTAAACACAAATTAAAGAACCTCACAGCTTTTCTAGTAAACCAATTAAAACGGCGTTAGACACATTACATCAGAACAGGCACACATTAGTTACCTATACTGACAGAGAGGAAGAGTGAGTATGTGTATAGGCAGCAGTGTAACATCTAGTGTACGGAGCAAATACTTGTATTCCATCAAAAGAAGACTTTAAAGCTTCAAACTGCCACCTCTAGTCTTAGCTGCTACATGCAGAATCGGGTTGCAGGCCCAGCATGCCTTCAAGCACCCTGCATGAAAACAGCACTCCCACCACTAAAAAAATGGATACACATAGGAACTCCCAACACTAAGATACCTACCACCCAAATATACTGTGTGTGACATTCTTATACTGTGTGTGACATTCTTATACTGTGTGTGACATTCGAACTATTTTTTTTGTTTCATTTTTGGTCCTTCGCTTTTGGACAGCAAATTTCGTTTACTGCCCTTTCAGTGCAGATGAAATTCGGAGGGCTTTCACCGTTCAGAAACAAAATGTTGTTGTCACTCCCTTCAGTTGCGCTTTCTCAATGACTCCCTGGATCCATGTCCTTGACTCGTTTTCCACAACTCTGCTTCTTCTTGTCCTCTTTCTTCGTCCTCTTCTCTCTGGTATTAGCTCAGTTAACCAGCACTTCTGCAAAAAGGTGGGAGCTTCTACGCACAACCCCTCTTCCCTGATTGGAGAAATCGGGAAGAAGCTGTCCCATTGGGCTCTGCCTTTTTGTGGATGTAATCCAAGAAGCCAGAATAATACAGACTCACGGAGAAGAGGGTGCAGAAACGATTCTCTCTGCAACTGTCTGCAGTATCCTCTTGGAGTACTTCCAGGAGGTCTGGTTAACTGAGTTGATGCAAGGGAGAAGCGGAAGAAGAAAGAAGAACAAGAGGCAAGAGAAGAAGCGGAGTTGCAGGAAAAAGGAAGAGAAAGACATTGAAGTGAAGGAGGGGGAAGTAGACATTTTGGGAAAGCGAGAGTAGGAGTATTCAGTATTAACTAATCTGACAAATTTTGTTAGATCTGTGCATTTTTATTTGTACAAATTTAAATTTTACTATACACCACTAAGAAAGGCTCTAAGTAGTAAAGTAAAGAAGTAAAAAGTGTTGACATTACCTGATCTTCTAAGAAAAGTATAACCACAAGGCAGACAGAATGAAGATAGAAAAAGATTGAGAAGCCTTTTGAGTCACTTATCTTGTAAGAACCAAAACAAAATTAATAAGGGAATCTTGAAGACATTTTATTTCCAGGAAAAAAAACCCCATAAGGTATAAAACATGTACAATAAATAGGATTTCATCTCTCACCTACTACCATAAGCGTAAATTCAAATCCTCTCTTCACAGATTTTCTGTACACTTGGTTTGGGAGGTTGGCAAACCCCACATATCCTTCAAGGTTCTTCTGTTGCTGCAGTAAATACATAGGATAAGCTATTAGGATATCTTCTTAAAGGTAAATTCCTACTTAACGGACAATAATCCCCACTTTTGGCCAATTGCTCCACAATTCATTGGCTAGTCCTGAATTACAAGGGCTCTTGAAGGATAAGCTCTTTATATCCATATTTTTTTTTTAATATAAGCTATAATCATCACTTTATAATGTACAGAAAAAGCAGGGATTTTAAACAACTTAGGACAGTTTGTTTGGTAACAAGTATGTGCAAAATTAATGCTTTGGAAATTAACATCTCTAAACCCTGTAAAGTTAAAAAGTACCTGGAGATCATTATACTAATCACAATTACTACAGAAAAACCACAATAAGACGCTTTGCACGTCAATGGTGCGCCATCTGACAATACTTAACAGATTCTGCAAAAGAATAACTGGCAAATTAAGCTCAATTTAAAAAGTGAAATTGGCCCATCAGTAAGTACATCTAAAACCAAAAACTGTAATTTGTAATAATAATCTGCAACTATGGCTGGAACAAACACTTGTAGGAATTATTGTTCTGCTTTGAAGTGCCTCCAAAAAAAAAAAAAAAAGGCGCGTTTCAAATACCTAGGATTCTGGCAAAGCAACTCGAACACAAAAAAACGTGAATGAAAGGGTAAGACGCCAAACAAATCGAGGGACTGGTAAATACAAATGTCTACAATTTGCAGCTGTTGAAGACCCATAGCTAATATAACCCCACTCAGTCATAGAAGTGGGACTTTTGCAATGCTTGCTAAGAATTATGGGAAATTAAGTTCCATCACAACCAGGGAACTGCTTGTTGGTAACTTTCTGGACATTTAAAGTAATAATGTATGTAAAAGGTATAGGGCTACTTACAGCTACTTTGTAAGCGACGCAATTTCACCACACAAGTTAACAGAGGATTAACGTGATGATGGGATGTCGTCCATGTGATGCAATCAACCATCAGTCCCAGAATGGAAAGCGATGTTTCAGGGGGGAAAAAAAAAAAAAAAAAGAGGAGAAGGAAGAAAATCAAAGTTAGTTATCTGCTAATTATTTTACATACTTACAGAAAATACGTTAGATTGGTACAATTCAAATCCGAAACCAGCAGAGCTGATGCCACAGTCATTTGCGAGAATAGTTTAACATTTAAAGTAAATAAGCAATGATATAAACATTCACTCGGAAAGCACTTAGAATAAAACATACTGCACAGTTACTGACTGAAATTGCACTGCAAGGTCTTAAATGAAGTTTTACCCGTAAGGCTTCAGTCCACAAACTTACATGACTCTGAATGAAGCACATGTTTCAAAAGCTAGTAGAAGCTCATACTATTCTTTACCCCTCGGGATCAGAGGTGGAGCGCAAAGCAGTATAATTTAAAAAAAAAAAAAAAAAAAAAAAACTGAGAAATTTTGCACGTAGCCCATCTCCTTCAAAGTATCCTTTACATATCAACATAGCTGCCAGCTTTTTATCCCCAAAACATTCTTCGGTGTATTACGCTAAGGAGAAGCCTCAAATACCAACGTCCACCAGGACTGCAGCTTAACATGCCTAGGTGGAGCTATCAAGATGAAAGTCAACATGAAGGAGCCATTCAACACAAATCTAATTTCCCACCTGAAAATTCCAAAATACGGTCAAAGCAGGAAGTTTACACATTATTAATGACTCTGGTGGTGCTGCTGGTTGAGTGTTTTATCCTACTGCCAAATCTTCGAGCAAGATCAGAGAGTTGTTAAACGAACACAAAGCAAACAAGTCTCCCACCATAACACTAAGGGTCTTCTTCAGGTCTTAGCAAATAGCAAACATTCTAGAAAGCTCCTTAAGGTGGATCTTTGTTGCGGCTGCTTGTAACATGATATTGTGATGGCTACTGAAATGTCTTAACACTAAATAATAGACCAACAGTGATTTGTGGCTAGTTGCCGAGGTACATTACTACAAACCCCCCCCTTTTTTCAATGGCATACTATGTAGTGATAATACAGTTAACCTAAGACCTCGAGTCTTCCCTCTGGTGCTATTGTAAGTATTCTGGTTGCAGCGTACATTTTCAGAGAAACTTATGGATTTGTAAAGCTTCTTGCCGCTACATGGCTCATATAAATATAAACATTGTTGGGGAGGAACTCTAATCTAAAAATGAAAGAAAAGTCCTGAGCATCTCCCTACTGATGTATTAATTAACAGATTAATATTGGTGGCAGGCAGTAGAGGATTTATATAGTCCTTCCCTCAGATATGAATCAATCATGGGATACACCAGTAAGCAAATACTTAGGACTCAGCTTTTTTTTAATTATTTCTTTTTTATATGGTTCTTGTAAAAAGGGGAATTAAGCACTAAATATATAACTTACAACTATAGAATATTCTGCAGTATTTGAAAGGTTCCAGGATTTTATATTAATACATTTTGTGCAATACATTAATAGATTTAAACTATTCAGAGTATAGCGATAACATCATGTTGATGCTGAGCTTTTCCAGAAGCCCACGGACAAACATTACGGTGGGGTAAAGGCACTGGGAAACCCCTCAACTTAAAGTTAAAATTAAGGGGGTAGCACAGGCATTATTAAACAGTAGGCTACACCAGACAAGCCAGAAGACTAAGAAGTCTTGTAGTGCTGCCAAAACTGCAAGGGATTCTGGGTAACCTTTCCAGATAGATATACATAATTTTTTTATAGGTCATTAAATATATTTTGTACATGACATAACATGTTATAATGTGTTATTGTATTGTGTTTTGCTACAATGAACCAAGAAACATAGTTCAAGACTAAAAATAAAAAGCAACTGGTAAAATATTGCAGTCAAGAGGTGTAAAAACCATATTAAAGCCAAAACGCATGTATTAATTACTACATGGTGGGTTCATTCGCCGTGCTGGTGACTAAAGAGCGAGTGGTCGTGACACTGAATGGTGTCGGAAGAGATCCAGTAAAGATTTTTGCTACAGGCAGTAGATAACCTTGGGTTGGACAAGGTTGGTCCAACGATTTTATTGTTGTATTACTGTAGTGCGGGAGACATATATAATTATATATATATTATATATACTATTATATATATATATATACACACACACACTAGCAACACAATCTGGGAAATAAAGATTAAACAAATCCACATACGGAGGAGGGGGGATAATGTGTATAAGTAAGCAGACGAGCATGAGAAAGATCACAACATCAACTGCTTTTGCCGCATTACACAGAATATTCTTTCATGTCTTCTGAACACATCGAGTTGCAGGTTGGTTAGGCAAATTTGTTTTTGGCCTCCTCTGAATGGAAGCTTCAGACCTAGTCACAGCCTTGTACCAATTTTATGCAAAAAAAAACCTTAAAGTGTGGTTCATATTCACACTTTTCTTTTTCTGGATGACATTCAAGAAAGGCACCTGATTTAGTCATGCATTCTACAGGAGAAGGAACTTGAAGGCACGGCCTCTCAAAGTATATTTCATTTTACTAATACCTGCCTGCTAACCTACGATCCAGAAAAACGGAAGGGGGCCCTCAAAATTCTGGTTATGGTTTATATCCCTTGTGTCCAGAGAACTAAATCATCTGTTATGGTTATAAAAGTAGCATTTTCTACTTCATTTGCATGAATACAACCTGCCGTGTCCTTATTGAAGGTTTTTCAGAACAACTACAGTAGAGCAAATCCAGCGATCTAACTGTATATTAAACGACGTAAAATAGCTTTTCAATTTCAAGAGATCCTGGCTACTTAACTATGTCAGACTGTTCAAGACTACAAAAATAAAAATGAAAGTCAAGGTGAAAGTGGGTGACAATTTATGTATATATATTTATATATACGTATATATCGTATGCTAAACTCTAGGGCTCAGTTAGTTTATATCATGTGTAATAAACTGCCTTTGAGGCCACAGCGAACGGCCAGCTATTTTTCAAAACCCATGACAACTCACGCTAGAGTTATTAAAAGAATAAACACATCTGGCACGGCCACATATTAACAAAAAGTTCAAGATGAGCTCGCTGAATTTTCCGTATGGGGCGCGCTACAGAGATTACAATGGCATATTCTTACATCGACATCATAGAGAAACAAGGAAAAACACCAAAACTCTTGACAATGACCCGAAACGCCACCCATTACAAACATTTCAAATGATTATGTTGAGAAGAAACTCTTAAAACACTCATATGAAATGAAGTTTAGCAGATGGCTAAGTTGCCCAACCACTCATGCACACAAGTGGCTTTTATATTATCGAAAAGCAAAACCAATAAAAACAATCTTTATTTAGAGAGCTTTATCGTCCACCTACCCAGTGATTGCACGTTAGACTAAAAACGTGAACCTGAAATAAATCTTTAGACGGAGGGTTAATGCTCCCCGTATTAGCCAGTACACTTCACACAATCCAGCGTAATATTTCCCGTCACGCGTCACGGGGATGTTTACTCCCATCGACAGACGGCGTTTCAGGCTCTAATTGGAGTTGATGACTTGGAAAAGCAACAAATAGAGTCTAAAAATCAGATGACAGAGAAGCCACGAGATGAATCGCGCTTAAAAGGAAACCACACGCTGCTGGCGTTAAAGTCTACATTACATGGTAGTGCAAAAACTAAACAAACACGCAAGCAACAAAATGGTACAAAAAAAAGAAAAAGTGTGCTAATGTTGGATGCTTGCTTTATTAATCAAAGCTGGTGATGGTGATGGGGTATAACTAAATATTAAATAATATTTAAATATTATTTAAATGAAAGGATTAGGTCAAAGGCTACTATAACTAGCTGCAACTGAAACGCCAGAATCTCCTGCAAATAAACTCATCTGACGATCTTGTTGACAATGTTTGGGGTCCTTTTCAGCCGATGGGGAGCATAAAATCTTAAGTGTTGGAGACCAGATCCCCTAATGTTCTGCTGCACAGAAACACCGCTGCTTGACACTCTGCAGCTCTTGAAATTAAACGGCCGACACTACGGTGGAGCAAACAAAAAATAAAAACAAAAGCAAGGGAAATGAGAATGGAGACCTGACCATGCACACACTAAACACACCCATTATCTTTATTACAGACACAAATATACACCCCAGATTTCCATGTTATCTTGTGCTTGCCCATTAAAAAGAACAAAGGTGAAATGGGACATCTGTGCACAGCCAAGGCCTCCTCACTCAGACTGTCATCTAACCACTTCCCCCCCACACACGGCCTCCGAAGATATACATTTCCATCAGTACGCTCATATGTAAATCTTTGCCACCATCTGCTTCAGTTGTACTCGCATCGGCTACTTTAATTATTTGCGCTTCCTTACATTACAGGGACATCCAAACCACTGCAACCGGCAGCAACGTATTCAACAACGACCATCCGCAAATTGTAGAGCCCCACCAAAAAAAAAAAAAGTGAAAAACCGGCTCATTTCAACTCTACAATACAGCATTCAGGGACGAATTAAGGAAAAAAAATAAATATGGGGTACCAAGTCAACCAGTTTCATGACAGAATTAAGGTTCTGACAGAGAAGCTGATTATCCGGAGAGGTTTTTAACCCTATAAAGTGCACCAGTCACAACTAAAGCAAAAAAACACCCAAAATCCTCCAAAAAGTGTTTCTTTACTCCCCTTTGGACGCTGCATTTACTTATATCTATCTTTGGCATTTAAGGCATTAGATGAGCACCACTTTTTGCCAGCATTCACAAATTGAGACGTAAATTTGAAATAGTTTAGGGCATGTCCTCAAGCAACCATGAAGCAGTATTACACCCTGTGCCAACAAGGGGTTAATCAATATACTGAGAAGAATAAATAACCGAAAATACAAGGAACTGCTGCTATGCTAATTTGGGGTCTTTGAAAGGAAGCATTTGAGGACATTGCCTTGGCATGTGAGTCTAATGTAGAAAGAAGGTCAGTTGCCCAATGAATACTAATTAGCAATTAAATCAACGCGAACAAAAAAACATTTAAAATGAAGAAAAAAAACTATATATGGTATATTTTGTGTGAGCTGAAAGGCAAAATGTATATTTTTCAGTGCTTTAAAATACACAGATGTCTACTTCAAAGAGTAAATAATCAAGGAAGGAAAAAACCCAAGAAACTTGGCACTAAATCCTTGGCCGAACATCAATGTACTGGATATATACAGCTAGAAGAAAAACCAGCACCCTTAATATTCCTTGCATAGCTTCCATTTATTGAGATTAGCTCATTGGGGGGGGGTTGCGATATAAGAATTCCTGTTTCTAGCCTTGAATTAAAAGTGGTTTGAGTGTAAACTGCTTCACAACAGAGGACAAACACTTTGACATCTCTGCAGGACAAACTATTCTTGGAGGAAAAAGCAGAGGACAAACTTATCTAGAATTTAAAGGCAAGGTCATGTATTAGGAGCCCATAGGTTTTTAAGTTTTTATTTTTCTACTTAAGAGGAAAAGAAATGCAAGTTCTGCTTTATTAAAGTAAAACATGCTATGTTAAACCATATTTACATTAAATGAAACTATTATTTGTTTCCAGGCGTTACTTTTTCCTCTGTCCCCCTTGGAAAGAAGATGCACAGATCTACTTGGACGCCTTCAGCAATGTACCAACTCCTCCTCGAAGCGTTCAGAAAATGGGTTAGAGAGAATGGTACTAGAACTACTTTATTTATACTTTATTAAAAAGCACAGGACATATTTTTTAATTTTAAAATTAAAAAAAAAAAAAACTGGTCAATAACAGAGGCCATAACTACTAACTTGTCTGTCTTCTCTAATTGTCCATGGGACAGACAGGAAGTTGTTTCAGGAGAATTCATCTGTAGGCACCAACTTTGTTTCCATTATCTGCATCGTTGTATCTAAGGGTTGGCTACCCTTACTAAGTTTATAGTAAAGCCACATTTGCAGTAATCACTAACAACTGAAACAAACCCCCCCCCCCCCCAAAAAAAAATGTCCTGCTCCCTCGTTTCTTGGGGCTTTTTTTCTGCTTACGCAGGTTTCTTAAAAACAGATTAAGTGATGAACAAACTCAGAGATTATAACCTGCTGTATGGTTTTGTGCAGCAAACGCTGGTCCTTATGCAACTGGTATGAAGTTAAAATGATCAATCTGGCAGTAAACATTCAGTCTTTAAAATGTTTTGCCCAGTGGACCTTGAAGGAAGACAGATATTTAACTAGGAAGTTACCAGGGTACGTCAAGTGCATGAACCGGAATGAAATACTTCAAAAATTCACCAGAAGAAAAAAAAAAAAGCATCAGTCTTGGTTATGCAGCTCCTCCAATCCTCCCCTATAACCGACATATACATCCAGCCCAACGGCATTTTAATAAATAGCGATGGTTGCATTTAATTGAAGACCGCTAACTTGAATGCCTGCACAAGTATTCTGTGACAAGCGATACATGGATCAACTCCTCAACGGGTCATAAAGAGGCAAAATACTACATCAAACTGACAATAAACATCTGGTGAAAGTTTTTGTGTGTTAATTGTACCCATCATATTATCAGGAATATTAAGATAACTTAACCCCCCTTTTGCAGGAAATGCTGACCTAATAGCTAAAAGAAACTACTCATTTATATGAAAACAATGAAGTGATTGTTAAAACATACTAGAGGTTAATTACTAGAAGTTGCAAGTAGGTAGTCAATACAATAACCTCGCTCTACCTCAAGGTCAATAAAAAAAAAAAAGGGAACTGGCACTTGGATATTTTTTCTTTTTTTGGGAGGGGGTTAAAAAGGTACACGCTAATTGTGGAATGGTGGGAAAGAAGGCGATTCACTAAATGGCATAAATGTCTAAATACTTTAATGTATTGTCAACGCTAATCAACATTTCTGCATTGTAGGAGTAATATTTCTCCATGAGACTTTCCTTTAAGAACCTCACAGCAGCGGCTAAGCGTGGTGACGGCGGTGCCGCGGTCCAGCAATGCTTTGCTGCTTCAGGTTGTGGACAACGCGACCTCGCTGAGGAAACCACGCATTCTGCAGCGTATCAGAGAAAACTACCGGAGAAAGCAAAGCCCAAACCCCACTGACATGTTGTAGCTGGACCTGAAATGAGCCGTTTATGGTCAAAAACTCCACAAATGTCATGGGCTTAAAGCAGTTTGTATGTGGGGAAGCAGTGGAGTGAACTACTATTAACCCCTTCATCACAAAGCCTGTACATTTGCAGGCTCACAATGCATTGTTTTTAACGGGTTTAAGGACAACCCATTGCCATTAAGGGGTTAATGATGACAGCCATTTTGAGTCTCATGGGGTGTTTATTCACACAGGGGCATTGGGTGGGTGTTGCTTTTGTACAATAAAAAGAGGAGATAAATATGTTGCTTCTTTCACTCATCTAACATCAGGTTTTGGTGAAGATCTATAAACCTCCAGTGCCAAGGAATTAACAACAGTGAATAAAATGGGACGGGGGGGGGGGGCAAGTAAAATATTAATACAACTGTAAGAATTCACATTCTTTAATAGATCCAGTAATGTGTGAAAAGAATTTGCATTCCCCATTACTAGCGAGTTCAGTGACGGTTCTATGTGGACATCTGGTAAAACAAGCTTTTGATTGTTTCGCTTGCACAAAGAGCGTACAGAAAAGTGGAAATGCAATGAATTCACACGTTCTCTGGATTCTTAAAAAGGAAAGGGTCCACATTTAACATATTTAAGACCAATATGTAGATATTCTTAAATACTGCATCATTCTTGTTCCCAAGAACAATTTAGGTGGCCAGGAAAGAAAGTTATTCCAGCAAGCAAGCAGTTAAAGCAGCATACTTGTAGGATGAAAGAGCGCATTGCTGTAGGCTGCTCTGGTCACATGTTAAAGGGGGGGGGCATAACTTTTTTTTTTCTTTTTCTCCTAAGTTTTGCAGTCAGACCGCACAGAAGTGGTGAAGTATTTAAACTGACGTTATGATATAGGATGCGACAAAAAGGAGGGAAATCGGAAGAGGAAATGCCTGATGCGTGAGAGGCCAGGGAGGAAAAGGAGGATATGGGGGAGGCAGGGATACACGGGGTATAATACCAAAACCTACACACAGCCCCACCATACTATAACATAGTATAACAGCAACACCCCCCAGTCTTATTAAATGTCAGTATGTATGCCACGGTATTATATTCCCTAAGCTGAGAGAGTTCACCATGGCCCAATCCATAATTTGGTAGCAAACTGAAAAATGCGATCACCTCAGTAGTCATGAAAGGTTTATGCATCAGAAGGAACTGCAAAGCGTTTCAATGATCGCGGTAGAATAAACAGAATAAAATAAACAATATATCGCTTTGACTTCATGCACTGGAGGAGGCCGTCCAAGAAGGTAAAACATAGACTTTATTTAAATTCATTTTCAATCACAGGACAATTTGCCAGGCAAAATAACAACAAGCACTGTACTGAGCAAGACACTATGCGGTCAGCGTCCACAGCTTGCCTTTCGCCCAGATGTGCAGGGAATTCAAAACTATGCAAACGGGAGGGCCGATTTCCCTCCTCTCAGAAAAGGGCTGAGGGAGATAAACTTGCCCATCAGCTTCACAATCAAATCTCGGGGCAGGGAAAGTCATGAGGAAAAGCAGGCTTCAGCGTCCCTCTAGATTGTAAGCTCTCCTTACCTGTTGTCTCTGTATTCAAACTGTTATGTTACACACTACATGTTGTGTCCAGTCCACCCACTGTACAGCGCTACGGAATTTGATGGCACTATATAAAATAATAAATAATAATAATAATCCATGCAAAACGAGGGCTGCCTTAAATATCTCTGAGCAGCGTTAAGGGCAGGACACGGCTGGGAAGGATCACACGCTAAATTACTAGTGCGTCGATTGAACACACGCAACATTCTTATATACAACACAATAACAACCTCCCGCAACCGGGCATGCAGGTACTGCTTTATTTATGAACAGGGTATCAATAATTCCCGTTCCAAGAAATAAAACCAGAATTAATGTAACCAAAGTGTAACCATACCGTTCTTAAAAGGTGTGTGTGTATGCATGTATGAATATAACGTACATACACACGGCTATGTTATTAATGGACAAGAGAAGGTTAATTCAGTAATTAATGTAAGGGGGTGTATAAACGTGTTATTATAGAAACTCTGTTATCTCTGACGCATGTATTATTGGCTTAAGTATAGGATATGGGTCAACATCAATTAGCAGCCCCCTTGATCAGGTACATTCTAGTCAACTGTTGCGATCTGCTACAGTATACAATGTTTGACATTGATTCACAGAATATTTTACGCAGTCATGAGATTAGACAGCAATGGATTTTCACCTCACAAAAATTTTTAGATAAAAAAAAATACTCAGTACAAAGACTGAGAAAATGGGAAGCCTAAGGGGGGGAAGAATTTTAATGTACTTAACACCTCACTGCGGCTTTCATTATATTAATGGAACCGTGATTCTTTATTGGGGGATAAACACCCATCACCCGAAACTAGGACAAGCTCAATAAACTTACAAAAAAAAAAGAAAAAAAAGACAGGGCTTGGCCTGCCGACATTCCCTTCTCAGTATAGATCTAAACTATAGGCCATCTGTTAAAGTACTAAAACTTTTCACAGAGACGAGTAAATATCCTTTTCAGGAAACATTACCCACAGAAACCCAATACTTTCTATGCCCATAACGTATTTGGGAGGCGGATACAGATCTACATATTTTACACTGTAGCACGCAATCAACCGATTGGAGATGCATAAGATACGGTCTCATTTAGCAGCAAACAAGCTCAACTCAAAACTAACAAAGCATTTATTTTACATTATAGATTATAAAAAGCTTTATTCAGAAAAAAAACAGATTCACCTTCCAAAGCTAGCTCCTCCATCTCCTCCCACCGACAGGTCTCTTCGCCTGCCTTTTCAGCAAGAACACAGCTATCCAGCCCCCTGAGCGTAAATAAGACAACTTGGGGTATGAGGTTGACAGAAACGCACGGCACAGCCAGGCATCCCCCGTATTAATAAAGGGGAGGAGACTTCCTGTAGCGCTGGCCAAATAAATAATGAAAAGCCGTCTTCCCATTGAGTGTCCCTATTCCTCCCACTACTGCCGGCCCCTCAACTTCCACCTAAAAGACATCAGACGCGAGTCATTGCACCCACCCCACAGAACACTAAGCATGCTATATGTGTATAAAAAAAAATTAAAAAGGGGGAACTCCCATCATTAACTTCCAATTTTAAACAAACTCCCAAAGAAGAACTTGGACTCTGTTAGTCTATTAGAATACAGCCAAAAACTATTTTGGACACAAAATTCCCTTTCTGGGGTAACTAAAATGTTTCAACTGTAATGTAATTTTTTGAAATGTCTCATAATAAAATAAGACATTTGGAGACAAAACCAGGCCTACGTATTGAAACGTATGTGCATGCGCTATATAAATACACACACTAAATGGGTATACGCTTTAGTCTGGAAACAAACAGAAAGTTACATCAAACTATATCGCATCCTAATTAACTCAACAGCGCTTTAACAAACTACAACTCAACTCCTACTAAC
Organism: Spea multiplicata; assembly: GCA_009364415.1. Taxonomy (NCBI): domain Eukaryota; kingdom Metazoa; phylum Chordata; class Amphibia; order Anura; family Pelobatidae; genus Spea; species Spea multiplicata. The sequence continues at coordinate 6,122 of VKOC01001280.1, read as the reverse complement.
CGCATTTACTTGGAACGCCATCCCGGGTCGTTAAAAGATACGTCTTCGCTTCAGCTATAAACACATACTTTGGAAACCGTTAAGGGCTCTCTGTCTTAAAACAGAATCGCTCGAGTACAATATTTACACAGATTACTATACAGTATGAAGCCCCGTGGCAGTGTCTATAATGTGAATGTAAAGACGCATTTACAATATCTAGTAAGCCCTGGGTTCCAAAACACTCACAATACATGAAACACTCGCACATCAAAGGAACGGAACGCTAATAATTACACCCCGTGACCCTTAACGTCACCCCATACAGTTCTGGTCATTCTTCATATCCTTATTTCAACATAAATTCACGTTCTTATAATTAGTGAAAATACACGCACAAAAAAAAACCCAACATAGCCACAAGTGTTATTGTAAAAACACACACAAAAAAAACATAAGACAAAAAAAAGAATTGTGCTAGAAAAGATAACACATGCGATGTTAAAAAGGAATTGAATTCACAGATAGTGTGTAAAATATTCCAATTGTTTTCTAGATTAAAGCTTTACCGCACGGGTCCAAATATGGGGTTTACTCCCTAAATGGAGAGTTGCGGTTTTCATTCATTATAAATGAGGTGGCCCTCCTTCCTAATATATAATTTAAGGAGTGCGAAGACTGGAGAGATCTCACGAGTTTAACTATACATTGTACAGGGGCAGCCAGGCTCTTCCTGCAGCAGAAGCGGAGAGGTCAGCCCTTCATGATGTATAGTGAAGTCACACAACTCCTCTGACAACTTAGTGAATACACCCCTATATGAAAAGGGTGTCATTCCGATTGTATACGGATATTACACATGGATCGGAATGATAATGGACTCGGCATTCAGGAGCGAGCACTTATAAACATCTCCCACACCCAGATGGCAGACTGCACAACATCCTATGTGAGGTCCTCTCCATTGATACTAGTATTACTTACACACACACCCGCCTACACAACAACCACAACCTTAGAGTATTCCGGCCTGTAACCCTAACAACCGTGACCACAAGACACCCTCAACCCACATATTAAGCTCCTCTTCACCCAAAACATGCACAAGCTTAAACCGGAGACCCTCGAGAGCTTCCCATGGCACCAAACCCCTACGCAATATCAGCCCTACTTCCACTTCGCGAACACCCTGCCGCCGCTGCCCCTCTCATCCTCGGGTCCCTATCTCGCCCTCCTCTTTTTTTTTCTGCGGGGCCTCCTCTAACCTCCATCATTCCTCCCCCCCTTCTCCTCGTACGCGACAAGGGCCCTCTCCCGAGCCTCCACGCGAGCACACCGGCGCATGAACGCCCTCCAGCAAGTCGAAGGGGGAACTCGTGCACGAATGCGTGGCTAACGAGGGAGAGACTCACCCATGTTGCCTTCGGTGGAGTACAGTTGCTGGCTCGCCTTGTGCGCGTCTATCGGTTCTCTGTCTGACTGACACAGCCCCTGGACGTTGCCGTGCGCGTTACGTCCGTAATGGGCAAGGAAACTGCAGCTTCTGCCCACACTGCGACGTCACACAGGAAGCTATGAGGCGCGCTCCGGAATGTCATAGGCTCCGCCTCTCTTGCGGGAGGAAAGAGGCTTGAATTACACGTTGTAATAACAAACAAGCTGCCTAGCAGTTTGGATCGTAAGATGGCTTCTTCCATACATGTTTCTGCCCCGTTCTCAAAGCAAGGGTAGAAGCTGCCTCACGGGTACTTGCATGGAAAAAATGAGACAAAAGCCGGGTTTTATGTCATTTTAGTCCAATGAACTTCCTTTATTTGCAGACCTGGAGGATGCTGTGTGATATTTTGAGTGGCTTTCCTGCATAAGCACCACACCGAGCTGTTTTTATGACATTGCTAATGAAGTCGTTTTAATTAGTTTTATTAGCACGTCTGGCTCAGTGATGAAGACCGCAACACAATATGATAAGGAAACAGGATGTCTCAATCCGTTAGCTAATGTGCACCCGAAATTGTTTTAGAAGAATACGAAACGTATTTGTAAACTAGTAGTAGTCAGCAATGACAGCGTGCTACGGAACCAGCCCAAAATGAAGGGAGCGGGAGGTCTGTTGCAGTGCTCCCTTGTGCTCTGCGCTGGCTATTGATGCTGAGTGCCAGGATATGATGTCATTTCCTGGTGCTAAGCACAGAAACCATGGCCACCATGAGGACGCACAGAAACAATGGTTTGTTGGAACAGAACTTGCTGTATCACAAGACCACCCAGGTAGGAAGAGATTGGGAGAAAGAAGAGATTAAAAGATATATGGAGAGATAGGAAGAAAAGAGTGCGTGTTTCGAAAGGGTGTCAAGTGCACTAGTTACTATGCCAATGGGTGCCAAGAAATCATTCTCTGTCACAAGTTTCTGTGATGTCATGCTGATTATGTGCTATAAAGCCCCTGCGCGGAAGGATAAAGAGAAGGCTACGCTAATAGCTTCCAATGGAGACTACTCCTAAGTAAAGGGGTGGAATTTTTCATTTTCCTTATTATCTGTATTAAAATGACGTCAGTGACAATAAAATGACACCCGCTTGCTTTGAAGGTATAGGGATTTTTTTTACACTTGTGTTCGTTATTTTGTTCATATTGGTGGGAAATGTTATTATTTTCCAGACACATGGCAAGAGGATTATTTATAATGAAGCCTGTATAAAATATGAGTTTCATGAAATTAAAAGGTAGAAAACATGATTCTAGCGCTAGAGAATTAGTTGTAAAGCCACTGGCAGGGGTTGCAGCGATGCCTCTAGGTCCAGTTCGGAAGGGCCCTTCCTAAAATATTTTGAACCGGCACGGGGAGACAGGAGCGTGTTGGGGGAAATTTAGGCTGCTCGCACGGGGTGTGAGCAGCCGAATAGCAGGAGCGGGAATGTGGGATGTATGGATATGTTTGCATATATGAATGTTTGTGATCATGGATGTGTACTTGGGTGTGTCAGCATGCATGTGTACTTATGTGTGTCAGCATGTGTGATCACGTATGTGTAGGTCTGTGAGGACCTGCATAGAGATCACAGTGTGATCGGTGCAGGGGGATCGCAGGGAGGGGAGTGAGAAACCACGTCTCTCACCCCCCCGCTCCTCCTGAAACAGGTAGGAGAAAAAAAAACTTTTATTCATTTTAAAAAAAAAAGATCATTAAAATAATAAATATAAATAAATAAGAAGAAAATAATAATGTGAGCTAAGTGATGTGCATTGTTGAACATCACTGGCATTTTCAGGAGATCGTGAAGAGGACTCTAGACCATTTTTGTGTAAAACAAATATATAAATACACAAAAATATAAAAATAAATTAAAAATATATAAAAAGATTAATAAATCTAAAAATTTAAAAGCCTTACGTCACCATGCCCTGGGCTAAGCGATTAGTCAGTATAAAGTAAACCCGCTTCGTGCCTCCGTTCAGCAGCCCCCAACCCGTTTAAGGCCATAGGCCATAAAATTATACAAAAAATGATAACACTATAGTATGACTCCCTGGTGCTGGGAAATGTCCTTGGAAAATCCAAATATAAATTAGGTATTGTTCGTGAATCAGAGAAACACCTGAAAATTGATTAACTTGGAGGGGATTTTCCATCACTTTACGCCTAATTATTGTGAGGATTCAGAGGAAAATGTAAACAATATTAGGGGTTTTTTGTTTACTATTTTCGCTAATTGTTTTACTAAATTTCTCATTCTCAAGCTAATCATCCAACTAATGGTTCAAAAGAAAGCCTCCAATTTCCTTGAAAAAAACATAATATATAGTTTACACGGGTACACTATTCACAGGAAAGGAGAATAATCGCTAAACTGACATACCGCAAAAATGGCAAAATTGCTCTGGGACTTGAGGTACCAAAAACTCCTGGGATTGAAGGGGTTAAAGTGACGTACCCAGTTACATAAACAGAAATTCCTAAATATTGTTGGGAAATGCTGGATTTTTACACCCAGCAGTCATTAAACTGTATGCTTTTACGAGGGCAGGACTTGACCAGAGATCAGTCCTACTTATACTGCATAATAGTTTGGGACATCATGGTTTCTGTCGTAAAACAGAATTCCTACATGTATTTACAAAAAAAATAAGATGGAATACAGTATACGGTGCATCAGAGCCTGGTTTTAAGACAACATCATGAAAACTCAACATCGTAAAAAAAGGAATTTTTGGATTAAGATGTGAAGATCTAACTCAACTGCTTAGATTTAGAAAATGTTTAGGCTGTTTCGTTTCTGCTAGTACTGATTCTCTTTATTTTCTATACATAAACATAAACTTCCTTACTCAGAATTAAACTCCACTGAGGCCAGTGAGCCTTATTCCCTACGGTTAGTAAGGGGGATTAGGATGGCAGCTTCAGATCCAGTGTCCCAGAAAGCCCCCTGAACAAGCAGTGAATATCAAAGTGCTTTGTAAGTAAGCCATGTTTCTAGTTACAAACTCGAAAATTCCTGCAGAAGCCACGTCAGATAACAGGCTGCATGTGGCACATTATGACCAAGCCTCTGGGGATAGCCCGCAAATTATGGGAATTTTGTTTCAGACAAGAAATATGACCTTACGTTGCCTTTAACACCTGGAAATCACATTTTTTAGTTGGGATACCTCACCTGAAGCTATTTTTCTAGACACAGTTTCCAGTAATTTTGAAGTGCATCTTACATTTTTTTACTTCTCACTAATGCAAGATTTTATAGCCGACTACAATAAATAAGCCAAGGTTTCGGTGTTTGAAGGCAGAATTGCATCATTAGATATTATTCACTTTCGTAGCAAGAAAGGACGAGATGGGAAATCATCAAGAAGATCACAGAAGAACCCTAGAACAATATCTGGGGCCTCTCTCATCCCAGCTAGTGTTCATGACTCTGGTCAAACATATATGTGTGCCAGAGAGGAGGATCCAGGTTGTTTGAACACTTCAATTATTGCAGATATGGCAACACCGTATTAATATATTTTAATTTGTTTTAGCTTTTGAAAGTGATAATGAGGACTATCGCACTTTTCTTTTTACTTTGTTGCATTTGTAGAACTGGATGCACCTCTATATTTCATCCAAGGCAAACTCGCATAAAGCGTTATTGTTGATTTACTTTATTGACGCCTGCTTTATTGATCCCTGTCTTAACAGCAAATGAGTGTTGTTTCACGTTATTTTCTGGTGGCTGTTGTCCATCTACTGACATTAGCGCCTCGTTTAGTGATCATGCACAGGTTTTTCACATGGAAATGACAGAGCTGCATGTAAATAAAGTGACATGACTGCTCCTTTGAGATATACTTATTTATTACATTTTGACTTTGCTTACATTATCTAAATATTAACTTGGTTTCCTGTATGTTAAATATAGATCAGCGGTAGAAGCAGGAAGCAGGAAGATAACCTATGTATGAACAAGAGGTGCATGGAGAAGTCATTTTACAAAGTGTAGGGAAATATGCTGGATGTAGAAGAGAGCTTAACTAGGAAACGAGCCATTTGGACTTTCCACCAACACTGCCCGGTGTATAGCTAGACAAACGACATCTAGTGATGACAGAAAACTGTTTTGTACCTGCAGGGATAGGAGATGCAGAAGAGCAGGAAACAAAGAAAGTTTGAAAAGCAGTTGAGTGATCACATGTAGTGTTTTGATGGGAACCTGATGACCTACTAAAGTGGTCAGTCTAACCCAAACCTGTGAGGCGTAGAATGATAGAATGCCGCGTGAAAGACATTGTAAATCTCTTGTCTGTTTTGAATTGTAGTTAACATTTATTTGACTATTACGTTTTCACTTAATAATTGACAAATAAAATTTGCTAAGATAAGATTGTCTTTTTTGACACTCAAATCAAAGAATATATATAGTATTTATTTGCATGCTATACGGGTCTGTTTCCAGGCACAGGCAGCACATATCCCAGTATATATCAGAGCAGTAAAAGGCTTCCTAATACAATATGCAGTCTGATAAGGTCAATACACAACGCAGGATATTTAAAAACACCAGAAGTTACAAATCCTAACAAAATCAGCAAAAACCCAAAAGACAACATATTATCCACTCTCTAACTCTGTCTAACGTATGATACTATAAGTCACCAAATGGGGGGG